>JAQFZG010000300.1:0-37931 GCA_034695465.1 Entomobrya nicoleti | reverse complement strand
CAGACAGACAGACAGACAGACAGACAGACAGACAGGATTCCAATCGCATTAACTACCGAGCTACGCAAATCGGTAGTTAATAAATTGATTATATATTTTGGCTTGTGCTTTTCTTATCCATGTCATTCATAGTTTAAAACATTGCAAAAAAAAACTAAACGTTTTGTCGGAATATTTCAGAGAAGAAATTATGAGAACAATGATATACATTTATTTTGCCACAACTGCACTGTAACGTTTGGTTTGACGCTAATGAATATATACGAATCATACTATTAGCATTTTGTAATAAATTTACCATTTAGCCAACTAGACTGGCGAACGACAAAAATGAGCATCGGCAATTTTCAAAGAGATGTAAAGAGGAAATGTAGGTTACTGAAAACTAAGTTATGAATGCTTATTGCTCAAGATCGCGATGGTGGCGGTAAAATTTCGTCGAAGTAGGTAGACAGTTTAATGGTTTAACTTTTGAGCAGATCGTATTTTTTAAAGACGCATTAAAAATGGAGTAAAATTGACAATTTTAACGATTAGAAATATCCCCAATGTCACCTAGAATTTGGAATCGATTATAGTGCAAGATTTCGTGGAAAAGTTGTGTGCCTTTTGTATTCAAAATTACTAGATTTTTGTAAATCTAGTGCACATGATTATAAAAGCAATCAATTATTTTGTGCCTATTAACTCAAACGACATTTAGTTCAATCTGTACGTGTTTCACATAGTACTTGTACCGTAGCCCTAACATTTGCAATGTTAAATTATCTAAGTGGCAAGGTAATTTACACGTACTTCACAAACAAAAATTAGGATTGACTTCTAGTGCCACCATCAGTGGTAACTTACCACATTGGAGTAAAACTGAAAAAAGATACTTGCTTACTACATCGTTAATATTTTCTCAAAAAGTCATTAAACAGCAGTGGAACTTACTCGATCAGTTAAACAACTTTTTAAAGATTTTGGACCATTATGTATAATTTAAGTAAAATAATTTTTATAGATGAACATATTTCATCTGTCAGTTTTTTATTCCTATGTACATTTTAAACTACATAATATGATCTATAATACAGTTCACACTTTCTTATTCCTAACATAACAATGAACTACTTTATTCCTTGTACATCCATCCTTTTAAAGCCATAATGCGCACAAATACCTTAAATCATGCCTCACACTGATTTATACTTCATTTCAATTTCATGACGGTACGAAGGTACGATGTGTTTTAACGAGAGCAAAAAGAAGCCATCAAACTCAAAAACGATTTGAACTTCTTTTGCAATTTACAATAGTACAAAATTTCAATAAAGATTTTTCTTATTCTCAAACTGCAGTCGTAATTTTTCAATAAGATGTAAGAAGAGGTAACATAAAGAATGTACTCTAGTCTAGTCAAAAAAAAATTCTTCCCTTCTCTTTAATAAAAAGCAGTAAAACACTAATGGTGTTACGTATGGTAGTATATTATGTATCCGTGAAAAATGTGTGATCTCACGTTCATCGACTGCACAATAGTTTTTTTATGTGACTTCACCAACATGAACAAATCAACATAAATATTATTTAGTGTTTTTGGTACTTCCATCGTTCCATCATCCATGCATTCATGTACTCTCATTCTCATTATTGCACACTGCATTCAGGTTAGTAAAATGGCAAAAAAAAACACTTCTTGGTATAATTTAGTTGTGCTTGTCAATAAGCGTAAATATCTGTCAAATAGAAGTACAAACAGAGACTAAAATATATATAGATTTGTATATATTCTGTATTTTCTTATACTTTTGTCTTTTTTTTACTGCATAAAGTTCTGCTGCTCCAAGAGAAAAAATGCATAGAAAATTTACCTTTGATGATCAGTACACGCTCAGGTGAGAATGAAGCAAGCGCAGGTATTTTTTATGCAGATAATCATGATGACAAAGTTGGTGTTGGAATGTGTGGTTTGGTTTCTTTATGATCATCAAGAATAATAGGTTTCAAAAATAGTTTAAAGCGAAAAATGTATAACAAAACAGTATAGTAAAGACATGTCATGATGACGCGACGCTGAGGAGGAGGATGCATATGATTAGTAGTGGTTTTCAGCACAAATCCTCTAACTTGACTGTTTTTGTGTCTGCTTTTTTAATTCGGTATACCTATGTAACAATCACATATAAATGTCTGTCTGTCTGCACAGACACGTAAAAATAAGGTAAACTCGTAATAGTTTGTTGTACTGAATTGGATGAAACCAAAAAACTTGTGCAGTAGCACAACAGACAACAGAGGTTAAATGATGAAAGAGAGAAGGACGTGAATGAAATTATATAGTCTTACGTTATGCGAGAAATGATGGTAGTGCTAGTATATTAATGGCTGGATATATTGGATGTGTGTGGAAAATTATTTCGATTCCAGTCCAGAGAGAGAGAGATGTGTTTGTCCATTTTAACATTACCTGGAGAACCACAAGGTGGAAAGCTGGGTTTTTGTACAGAGATTAGATGACATAGAGTCTCCCGTCGGATAAATCTGCTTTTCTCTACCAGCGATCCCAGACAACAACAGAACAGGTATGAGTATAGAGTATATGACATAAAAAAAATTAGAAGGAAAAGCGAATGATATATATGCTTGAATTGAACACATGAGCTTGTAAAGTTTAGATTCTTGATAAAGTGGAGGAGCGGATGCACTTATATCTAAAGTGGTAAAAATAGATAAGAAAAAAATGGATTACATAACAGCGAAATCTAATCGGTCCAATGATGCTGGTATGTTGGTTATATGTAAATAAGACTGGTATGCAGGCAGGTAAAATCGAATTAATATTTTTCTACTGATATGATTACACTTTAAAAGGGTGACATCAAGGTACAAAGGATTGGGATAGGACAAAAAATTCCACTTCTGACTAAACTGTTAAACGTCAACATTTTTCAGCTAAATCCCAGTTTAATCAAACTATTTAATTAATCCAATATGCCATATTAGCATGTACTTTATCTTCTTTTTAGGAATTTATTGACAAAAATTGAATGATAAACTAACTATTCAATATATGCATTGAATTAAGTAATAAACTTTGATGTATTCAACAAAATAATAAGTTTAAAGATAAATATCGAGAGAGAGAAAAACGATGAGAGTTGATAACAACTGAATTCTTAGTTTTATTACACCTGTTTGTTACCTCAACTCACTTATGATATACAATATACATGCATAATATACAGTATATATACCAATTTAGATACGTTGCTTTACGTATGTAACGCCTTCTGCAAAATTGTACCATTTATAGTCATACAATACAATATATACCGGCTTTTCTAAAAGTTTGCACGTCTTGTTTTTGCCATTGTTTGGCCAACTTCCTTTTTAATAGTTTCTCAATCTACTTATACCGCATCACAGCTTGTTCTCCTGCTCGTCTTTATGTCTGGCATGATGGCATTCTCTTGAAATTACCTTAGCTCGTTTTTTCTTACAATGAAATACCAAGCCGATAAGCTATTTTTGCAAAAGATAATTTACAGACACGCTGCTACGGAGTTCCGTCCGTCTGGGTCTGTCTCTTGACTTGACTGAATTACTACATTGTTCGATGTACTATTATTGCTTACATCATCATCCTCTTCACAAAAGTACAGCTTTACTTACCTTAAAATATAATCATCTACAGTCAGTCTACTCACCTGTCTTGATTCTCTGCCATTGTTGCAGTGCCGCAACAGTACTTTACCTACCTGTTGCACTTCATTATCTCGCCACATAAACCCTTCCTACAAATTTTTTAAAAACTTTACCGTAAAAAACATATTTGTGCATAATTTGTATCTACAAATTTTGCACATGCATTTCATACAAATTTTCATTCAAACCATAAAAATATTGTAAAGCGCATTGAACGCCAAAAAATACCTTATAGCCAAATCTGTTGCTGCAGAGAAACGATTTTCATACATTTTTCTTTTCATACATTTTTAGGCTTAATATTTTTTTGTGATGTGATGTATGGCATATTACACTTTTCTTATAATTTTGGTAGTCTTGTGAAAGGCTCTGTGTGCGAAACCAAAGCAAACCACCAACATACATCATCTTTCATACAATGTAGCACAATGTTTCTTTGTTTTCTGCAACTGTGGCTGGTGCGCTGCACATTGAACTCTTTTTTATTCATCGCATCACTACACCATTATCCCCAAATCCCCATTATAGCTTTTTGCCATCTTCTTCGCTTCGTCCCCGTCTGCAATTTGTAAAAAAAATATGCAATCCATTTGAGTACACAAAGTTTCGCAAATAACATTCAACTCAATATCAATTCATATATTCTCTTTTCTAAGTATCATCTTTCTTTTTTTCCATTCAACAAAACGGCAACATACATATTGCATTACTTAACCTAACATATTATAATGTAGTTACGTTACGTTACATTACGTTGTACGTGTGCAGTAAGTAAACTCATTAGGTATTACATTTCTACAGACTACAGACGACAGCAACAGCGAACAGACATCATTACGGTGGCATCTATCTATCAATCTACCTTCTTCCCATAACCATAATAATATGAGATTTTTATCGATCTCTCCCTCTTTTTTCCCCATTTTTCTTTATCCTTTTTCCAAACCAAGTTTTATACTACTGTGCAGAGAGTGCAAATATGCAACGCAATTTTTTTTCAAAACAGCAAGCTAGACAAGCAGACATTCACAATCTCCTGTTTTTTTTGCTAATATAGCTTGTTTAATGATTCTTATGACCGTCGACAACATCGCCATCATCATCATCATGATCATCGCGAAAATCATCCAGCCTTGACTACCTTGAGAACATTTTCTGCAAATTAGAGAATGATACAAAGACTTCTATATCTACTGCTGCTGGCTATATATATTGTACCCACAACTTGTATGTTCACATCTTCTCCGCCTTGTAATGATAGTAAAAATGCCGCAGTGCTTTTGCGTTTTACATGTGTACTCACTTTTACAATTCAATATACAATTTTTCTCCTCCTTTTCAGCCTGATGCCTCTGTTGTAAAAAAAAGCAATAAACTAAATACTCATATAAAAGTTAAAAAAAGTGAAGTCTATATTTTCCAACAAAGTCTGACTTGACTTGACTTCAACTTGACTCTGTTGAGTATTAAATGCGGATTTTCCCCAGAGATAGATCTGCACATCAGAGTTTTGCGAGAGTGGAGGAATGCAAAAATACACCTACGTTTAAGGCAAATACAAAATGTTGGATTTTTTTGTAAATCAACTTGTGCAGAATACTACAACTACACCTCTAACTACTATCACACTACTACTCTTAAACTAAAAGACTGTAAAAATTATGATGATAATGATGATCGTATTTTTCAACATTGTATCTTTGTATTTTACTATACGAACAATGAACACACATGAATGAATGAATGTAGTAAAGTAAGAGAGAAATTCTCGGGTGCATGCGTCTAATTCATTTTTTGGATGTTCAGATCAGAGCGAAAAGGATTTGGGGTTGGAGTGGACAGGAGCAGAGACCAGACAACACTACTTGTTGCATTCCAAATTCTTCACTATTAAATGGCAAATGAAATGTGTACATTTTTTCAATGATGATCTGCTGAATATGCTACGAGTTGATCATCATCGTTCGTGATCTGATCATCATGTTACTTTTGATATTACACATATGATATCAAGTTTAAGACAATCTTTTTTTCCTCTGCTTTACTTTCAATGTGCAAAAATATTTTACTGATTTTACTACACTATGCATATGATCATCTCATCATACACATGTATTATAGGTATATTATATTACACTAACTAACTAACCTATTCATGTGCATAATTTCTGCGTACTACATTACTACCAACCACCACAACAACTTTTTTTTGCCATTCATAGGAATATGCTCATGTGCAAAAAAAAATCTTCAATACTTGTAATCACTAAACTCACTATTCTACACTTCTACTCTGTACAACAACAACATCAACAAGTTGCCGTGTGTGTGTGTGATGGTAATGTGGTGTGCTTTTCACAGTTTATTGTGTACGTCTCCTCTTGTACTCTAAATAGTTAATTGTATACTACTACCACAAACAACTATTCATTGAGTAAACGTTTTCGCTGCTATTATAATAACCTTTCACCCGGTTTCTGACAGAAAGGATTGAAAAATAAATACCTATACACAAAAAAACAGACATAAAAGGGAACACATTTTTCTCACGGAAAATCTTACCATACAAATCCAACTGTGTATTTAAGAAAATAGTGTAAATGTGAAACATAAGTTATTACATAATACATTTAGTGACATTTTAATCAGTGACCATTTGTACCGGTTGGGACTTGGGACCCCATCCAAAAAAGACTAATGTTTCTTTAAAAGCCTTTTAAAGAAAGATATTTTATTTTACAAAAAAGTAAACTACCAGGCAAGCTTGTTTTTGTGCATGAATGCTTTGTTGGATGTCTTCTCTATTCAGCTATTCAGCATCATCACCAGCCAGCAAAAACAACGTCACTAGCTCTACAACAGCCTAGACACAACGCAAAAAAAACCAAGACTGAATCCTCTTCGCCATCATTTTTGCGCATTTGTATTGTAATATTTTTTTGTGACTGTGAGTGTACCTCTATCCGATCCCCGTGAGGAATCTGATTTCATCCATATGGTTGTTCTTGTAAGTGAGAAGCTTGAAATAATAAGAAAAAAATCCATTAAAAATATATATATTCAAGAAGTGGAAAAAATAAGAGAGATTTGTTTTTTGTGTCTGTCGGCTTCTCTCCGTTCATAATAATTCTCCTGCTGTTTCCTCCTTTTTTCAAGTTTCCTGTCTCCGAAAATTGAATGAATAAAAGTGAATACTTTGTTTTACAAAGAAATTTTTCAGAGTGATGAATATGTTGCATTTATGTAGTGATGAGTTTCTTTACGACAAGACAGCAGACATACAAAATCTTAGCAAATTATCAAATTGCTTTGTACATTATATACATGTTTTACTTACGTACATTAAAGTTTACAAGAGAATGTTGCTGAAATGAAAAATCTTTTCCTTATTATCCTATTTACCGTCTTCCTACATTATATCCATCATTATCTATTGCCTCTCTCTTTCTCAAAGAACATTACAGAAAATTATATCTTTTTATCTTGCCAAATACATTTTTGCAAAAAGGGGGACTAGACTAGACTCATTCAGTTCAGTGCCAGAAAGAGTTAATATTTTTTTCTAAAATCCCTACAGGACTACCTAAAAGGCTTGTGTCCTTATATTCTTCATATTTTTTTTGTCATCTTTGAAAAAGTGCATACAAAACTATTTTTGTGCTCTGCACTGCAACGTGGGAGCATGCCTGATGATAATGATGATGATGATACATACATGATAAAGTAGATAGGTATATCTAATCTGATAGAAAGCCTTTGTGCCGTGTTCGTCGTCGTCGTCTCCGTCGCCGTTCTATTTGTCTCGTCATTCATGAACCAACTGCTGATCATCACGATTGACGATCAGATGTAGTGTATTTTTGCAGTGTGGATTTGTTAAGGAGAATAGCATGTTAAACACTTTTGCTTTGAGTAGAAAGGAATCAGATGAAAAATAAAATGAACGTCTGTCTATGTGACTTTGACTTGAATGCCTTTGTATTTTTCACGTTGCTCACACACTCACTTCTCTCTTCATCATGTAGTGTTAACTAGCTTAGTTAAGTTAACATAAGCATTTTGCACAAAAGTACATTTTTTCCTCTTTTTGCCAATGTAATGTACCAGAAACATCTTCATATCAACTGCATAACTACTTGCCACTAACTTCATTCAATCAATCTCGTGGATCTGCATGCTTAACATGGATGTTATGTTACTTTACTTATTTCGTATTCTCATCGCAGTTCGCTCTTTATTTGCCAAAACCTAACCTAGCATTCACAATCATCACATGCCGCAAAAAGGATGATAATGATTATACCCATCTAACGCCACATTAAGTTAACATAGAAAATCGTTATTCATGTATAGTTTTGCAACAATGTATACTTAAAAACAGCGTTTTAATGTACAGATGAACATCCTTTTGTATTATGAATCCATTAAGTTTTGTACTCAAAATTGGTATTTAAGACTGAACAATGAATGGTGTTTTAAAATGAAGATGAATAGCGTGTTTAAGAAAAAAGTGAATCTTGTTGCAAAAATGCAGTTTTTCCTTTCGTTTTCGTCGTGGAGAGTAGTGAGTGAATTAAGGAGAGAAGAGTACACAAAAACATGTTGTGCAGTTGATGTAATACGATGACATGGCTGTGACTGCTGTCTGTCATGCAAATTTTCGCACAAAAATGTTATGTTATGGCATGGCATTGCTGGCAGTGTTAAAAAAGAGAAAAAGATGATTAATGTTGGGTATCGTAGAAGGTGGTATGCTATTGATACTAAGCAAACACATAAACTTCATTCTGCCTTTGTTCCTTTTTTTGCTGGCAAAACAACTAATTTATTTTCAAAGTGTAGAAACTCATGATATTATTCATGCTAACTGTAAAATTAGAAATAAAAAATGGGCAATCTAAAATCGACTATTTGATATTTCACCATTTTCTTTGAATTTGTCCCTTGTTATAATTCAGAATTTCAGCAGAAAAAAGGTCACAGAGATGGGATTTTTGTAATTGTAAAAGATGTGGATTGTGGATGACGAGAAAGATGGGATATTTTTTTGAGGAGGAGACTTCACCTCCGCTAACACCATGCACGATGATGCGACAAGACACGATCTTGAATGTTACATGGAATGCATAAAAATAACGATATTAATGCTAATCCCCTGCCATACATTTTTTTTGTATTAAATATTTGCAAAATTTGAACACATTCGCATACACTGTACAGATAAATATGAAGGAGAGATGGGTTCACTTCACTGTATATTCAGTAAACTTGGTATGTACTTTACGATGATCAATCTTGAAAGCAAATACTTTGTAGTACATTTTTGTTTCATTCAAGTTTGTTCAATGTACGTACTTACTACATCACATCACTGCATATCACATCTCTTCCAATCCAAACTAAATTGGTCAATTCTTTTCTTCACGCAGTACTACAATTTTAACCCTTTCGTTTCTTTATTTGGATAAAATATACTAACAATACTTCTCCACACACTTTGTCTACCTCAATTATTTTAAACTTGGTTACAAATCCTTGCACAAAAAAAGCACTGTATCTTGGCTGTAAATCTCTGGTGGTGTTATTGTTGAATTATCAGAATTTTGTAGTTTTACTTTGTGAGTTGTGCGGTGATATTTGTCTATCCCATCTATATTAGTTTACAAGCTGGTTTTATTGCTTTGTTTTTCGTATTTTCTACAAAGTTTCAACTTTTTTTCCCCTGCCTACCTACAACCTACATACCACCGAAATTGAAACAATGTACAGAAAAATTCTCAATTTAATCTTATACTAAAAAACTTCCAGTCTTTAATGATCGGTTAAATTGTGGATCATTTCATTAAAACCTGTATGATAAATAGGTATATAATGACTTTTGTTTCTTAACTTTTTTTTTGTGGAATAGCTTATTTGCTATGACGTGTCTTGTCAGCAGTCGGATGATCAACGTAGTCAAAGTGTCCACTACTCCTTGTCAGAACGACAATCAACACCTTTCAAATTAAGGTATGCAAACTTTCATTAATTTTTTTTCTTTGCTATTTGCATATCTGTATACATAATCAGAGAATCATAGAGGGAGACCTTCACCTTTAATGCATTACATGACCTTCACCTTTACAAAATGCATTGTTCTATGCTCCGTCAACGAATTTTCAGAAAAATGGCAATTTTGCTTGTTCTCCTCTTTCTCTCAAAACTTGTGATTTCATAAAGCATGCATATTTTTTAAATGTCAACTTCTAAAAACGTTTGCATTTTTTATGAAACTGCGCTAAGCATATACCTTGCTCGTCAACTGCACATGAAATGGAACAGAAAAGCGCAGCGCAGCAAAAGTAAAATTCGTTTTATTTCCAGTCTCCAGTCTGCAAAAATCAAACGTTTTGCATAACGGCGCGTCATTTTCAAATTTTCCATTTTCTCTTTTTTTAACGCACCGCGTCTACAGCATACTGCGCTGCGTTGATCTATTCGAATCGTTGCGTTGCGTTTAATCGCGGGCGCGAAAATACGAGCTTTTGTTTTTTTGCGTTTTTATTTTTTCGTAAAATGGTTAGTATGAGCTGCTTGCTGATAGATGCCGCAAGTGCACTCAGTTTTTAAGAGAATGTGGTGTGCAGTGAGAGCATTGATGCTGTGGACGAAGTAACTTTTGGCTGCGCTTGCTTTTCAGCGTGTCATCTTCTTTCTACTTTTTTTATCAATTATTTCAATCGCATTCAATTTGCAGTTTTTTTTTGTTTTTCAATTCAAGAAGTCTATAATTCAAGTTAATTCAAAAGCTAAGCAATTTAGTTTACAGGTAGTAACAAACAAATAATCACGCACGTATGGCGTATGTGTTGTTTCGGCATGTTTAATAATCACAGTTTAAAATCGATGTTATTTGAATTGTTTGAATTCTGTGTTACGTGACCTGGCATAAAAACTTCATTTTTTTCCGAGTTTGCATAACAGATGTAACTATTAAATCAAGTTATTTCACTGTGTGATAGATAATTCATGTAAAAAGTCAGGTTTCTCAAAAAAATATTAACTGAATGATAGTGATGATGAATGTTTTCCCACCATCAGTCTAACATATTATTTTGCTTTTTCATTCGATTTTTTTGATAAAAGAGCTACAATTTTCGTCAGTGAACAGAACAGCTTATGATAAATTATTTCGATGGTGTTAGAGCAAACTAACAAGAGCAGTAGCTACTTCTAACCTATCATTAACCCGCCGGAGCAAGGTCAGCTATAGTCACTTCTATTATTATTTCAACTAAAAAACTAGAATTTTGTTCAGAGTTGTTCTCGCTTCTTTTTTACCAGAAAATAGCTGTAGTGGTTGTAGTTTCTTCGAATGAATGATAAACCAGTGCAATTTGCGAGCATTTTGAATTTACTCTAAAAATCACAAATTATTCCAAAGTGCCAATTTCTGTTATGTTACCGGATATTTTTATTTCAGGTTTTTGAAGAGGAAAATATTACAACTTATGAAGTCTTTAGGGGAGACCTCAGTAAAACGTGACGTCGAGTCTACCGCTTCTCCGGAACTTTTCAGTATTTCCTGACTGACATCATTCATCCCTCACACATGAAAATATTCAGTTAACATTAAACTGAATCCATTACGGGTACGCGTGTATAAATAGAAGACAAAGCTACTTCCTTTGGCTGTGGTATTAAAATATCTTAAAATCCCTCCTCGTCTCTCTCGCAGTAAAGGAATATATATGGTATTTGTGTAAAACTAACAATCTCTTTTTTTGCTGATTATTGTTATTGCTCACTACTAAAAATGTTCTTCCGAATTCTGGGAAAATATTTAGTGTAAAATACGAGGATTTTTTCTTTTCCTTCAATGTTTTAGCTGTACATCTGCAAACATTAACATCCCAACAGAGTTTCTGCCAAAAAGTACCAGAAAATATCTCCTCTACGAAGTTGCAGACAAGCCGAAAAAGACTGACTTTATAACTTTGGGTAAAACGAGCATCCTGTTTAGATGGGATATATAACAACTTGAGACTGACCGACGGTGTTATTTTTGAACATTAAATTGCAATTTTCGACGTGCAGAGCCCGGTGAACCGAAAGAAATTCAACGGTAAGTAAACATTCCTACTGATTCATTTTTTTCAGCTATTTTTAAAAACGCCTTCAATTGCACTAATGCACAATGCAGTCTTTTTTGCGTTGAATGCCGGTAACACATCATCATGACATGACATGCACTACTATTTTGCGAAATTGAATTCTTTTTAACTCAAACATCTGCGAGAAGGCTTAAGAAAATATTTGCGCAACTGAAATGAAAAATTTCGGGAACACATTTTTCATCATATCAGGCAATTTGTTTTATGGGATAAGCATACAAGCATCCATATTATATTTTTAAGCATGACTCCAAGTTCTATTGTACTGCAATTATGAGCATTTTACTCAATCGCACGTCAGCTATTTCACAACTTTCACATTTATTTTTAAAATACACGGAATCGCAAGATAAATTCTCTAGACGCTTTTTAGGTGCATTTTTTAATGCTTTGTGTTTATGCTGTTAATGTTGTCTTTGTTCATTTCATACAAAAAGACTCATTCATTTTCAATTTCATTCATCTCTAAGCATTCATTCTGCAGTGCATATTTAAATTTAAACTGCAATTCATACATTTCTTGGTACACTGAATATGTTGAATGATTCATTACATCAACAAACGTTTTCAAAACTAACAATTTCATACATCCTTGCGCATCTTGTGACTAATGTTGGCTAAATATACATACATACAGAGTGCTGTGCGATATGTCCTTCTATTCATTTTGCATCCATTCATTATTCACCAGCAACATCTTCTTTTTTTTCATTTAACGTTTCGCTGTTGTCGGCTATGTTAAAACATCGTATGGACATGAAGTAAAGGTCAGGGAGCATGATAATTTTATCTTTTTTGTTACTTGTGTGGCGTTATGGCATACGTGCGACTGAATGAAAATAAATGCAAATGTATCACCAATTTGTCCTGAAATGTTTTAATTAACAAAAAAAAACATTTTGTATCATAAAAGCCTACCCCAGCAAATTTGGGTGCTTCCATTGGATTTAATTTTCTAATACTGGCTATTACTAATTTTTATTTTCCAAAATTGTGTGGATTTGAAGGATTTATTTTTCACTTCCCTAATTGATACAGCAAATGATGATAAAATGTTTGATGCAAAAGGATAAGAGATTCATTGGATTCTGCACTTTATGCTTTTTGCTCTTATGATATTGAATATGAAGAATTTATGGGAGAGAAATCTGAAACTGAATTGAATCATTAAAAAAAATCATGATCTGTCTTCTTGGGTGGGATTGGATAATAATGAGGATGAATAAGATGAACGTTTGAAGGATGACTTGTAATTTAAATTTATTTTAGGGGTGGTGTTATATGGAGCATGCAACCATGCGCCATATTATCATCCATGAACTAAACTGATGATGATTTGATATTTTTATGATTACTTTATCATTACCACTGCCTCGTCTGCTTTCTTTTTATAGCTTCTTAATATAGACAGACGCTCACAGATGCTTTTAATGCTGCTTATTGTGTTCTTTGCAAATGCATTGATTAATTTTTGCTGCAACATGTTTCTCTAAAACAAATACAGTTTACTTACATTTGTATTAATATTAAAAGTGGTTGAGGGTTGAGAAAGCAATTTAAAGGAAAATTGGTCGACCAATGGTAGGTATACTATGTATATTATGGTAATTGTTTTGCGGTTGGTGACGATTTGGTTTTTTGACGTATTGATGTGGTATAATTAATGTGTTAATTCCTCTGCTATCTGTATTTTTTTGCTTTCCGGGAAAATTCTCCGACAACACAGACAAAAGACAAGGGCAGGCAAACCCGTAAACAGATTTATGCGACCAAAATAATTTGACCAATTATCATAAAACCCAAAAATACCAACAAGAAAACCACATCCGGTCTGGACATTTCATGTTACTTTTTAAATCCTAATTTGCGAGATTTATTCCACACTCATTCAGCTGTGAAAATCTGCATAATTACTATTATTAGACTGGTGAGAGCTTCCAACTGATTTGGTTTTTCGGGGAAAGTGGTCATCATTTACTTTAGATACTCAACTCATGAAATGAACGACACTAGGCACTCAGTAGTTAAAATGATCTACGTGTTAATTGAGTTTAAAGGCTGGTAAGACAATAGTGTAATCTCAGCCAATTAAAATTAGACCAAATAAAATACAGAAAATGTTCTCGCACCTCCTCTCTTTATGGATGAATTCGCGAATGCACCATAACAGCCCGTGTAACTTTCCCATGACCGAAGAAATTCCACCCCAGATATTGGTCAATGGAAATGGAAGTCCAATTTTGTGAATGGAAGCGCATGGACATGGTCCACCAATTAAATAAACACACATTCTTCTCTTCAATACGCTTTTGTCATGACTCATTATTATTATCATATTTCTTTGTATAGGATATTTGGCAGCTGATGCGATGATGGTGTGTTGTTAAGGATGTTGTGGACTGGAGATCTCCATTCTCTCTATCAATCTCAGCCTTTTGCCTTGCTTGCTTGTATCCAACTTCTATTCCAAAAAGCCTTTGTCCTGTATTCTTAGAAAACTCACTGGAGATTATTGAAGATGATGTGTGTAATTTGACCTGTGGGGCCCGCTTGTTGCTTTATATGTACTACTTTATTGTTAAGATTCTTCCTCCTCTTCTTTGTGGAAAGCGTAAGATTACATTAGATAGAAACGAATAACTAAGGCTATTCAAAAAAAAACAAGCATGGTTTGTTGTATTTTTTGTATTATTTTCAATTTTCTTATGTTACATATTTATGAGTGCTGTACTATCTATCTCGTCATCATGCTGCATTTTTAGTAAAAACGTACTTACACATATATGCTTATTATATGATGATGATAAGGTGATAAAAGAGTCGAGTCTCCAGTGAAAAGGAAGATGAGATGAAGGGCCGAAGAAAATTTCTATGAGAAAAAATGAATGCATTTGAATGTATGTATATTCTTAACGTGAAGAGACGAGGGGATACGGATGACTTGAATATTATTATAGTTTCCAATTTACCTACAATATAACAGTGTTCATATAGAATATATATGTATATGTTGTTTGTGTGTTGGTGGTTTTGTGGTGTTTTATTCGGGTATGCATGTGCACTACAAAATAAAATAGGAATGGAATTTTTCCATGTCTTGATTTTTTGTGTGTTTTTCCCCTGAAAGAACTCTCGTAGCGATTCGATGTGATGCAAGTCATTCACAACATACCTTCAAGGCAAATAACTTAAGGGCTGGAGGACTTGAATGAAAGATTATTATGGAAAAAGAAAGGAAAGTGGCTATTATGAAGTAAAGAAGAAGGGATGTTGATGATATGCCTAATCTTTTTATCGCTCTACTGTATGTTTGAATTTCAGATGATAAATACATACATACACATAAGATATGCATTGGCTGAAGTACTACGCTGGAAAATATTCGACATTTTATATTTTACTCTATTTATCTTTAATGCGGCTAAAATTTAGTTTAGTTTAGAATTGTTCATTTATTATCTAGTCCAAATTTCGACACTTAGTGGTAGTCATAAGTGGTAATTATTGGATGTATGAAGATACTGTACACCATTCCATAAATACTAGGCCTTTATAATAATTATAACCTTATACAGGTATCACGGTCCCACCTTCCAGCTCGACAGCAATACTATGTACTATGTATGTAAGTTAAGTTGATTATCAGCTTACGACGAAATAATAAAGTTTCAAAAACAGCCTCAATCGTTGTAGCGCAAAAAATGAACATTTTCGATAGAATATATGTACCGAATTAACTGAATACTTATCTGAGTGCATAGTGCTGTGAGAGTTTTACAGAAAATGTCCTGCAATACCCCACATACGCTGTCAAACAGTATGTAATCCTCATGCAAACTTCAAATTATAACATTTTATCCCTACATTTGCACAGATTCACTTGATAGTAGAGAATAACCTTGCTATTCCTATCTAACATGGCGGAATGAGAAAATGGACAATTCTGCGAATCTCGTATTCGGAGGATATTTGACATTTCTATGAAAAAGTTTTTTTCAAAGTATTTTCTACAGCGATTGAGAAGGTGTTGAGATTTTAAATAGTTACTATTTGTCCCTTGATGTGGGTGTAATGCCCTTTTCAAAATTTTGCCAATATGGCGGACATAAAATTCTATTAGCATAAATATTGCAAAATATAAACCGCAATAGTTTGGATTTAAGCACAAATTTTACTAAATCAAAGTAGCTTATTCTGATAAAAGAGTAAAATTTCAGTTTTGATTTTTCAAACCCGGAAATTTTCGAATTTTATGGAAACATAAAATTTCAATTTTCAAGGGTTCAATTTTCATCTCAAAATTATCAATAGTTTTCATTTAAATCAGATTACCCCTCTCAAAAACATCCTTTTTCACAATATATCACTATTTTTCAAAATTTCCGATTCGAAACTCAAAATTTTGAGCAATTAATTTTTTGCACATTTTTGCACATCTTTTAATGCAAAATAGTGCACATTTAAAACATCATCAGATAGCTAATTTCACGACGAACACACTCATACCAAAAAGTTTCCCAAAATTCCCACCCATTCCAATGTTCAGAAACATTGTTTGGAAATAAATTAAAGAAAAATCGAACATTCGCGAAAAAGTGGTCATCCCATCATCATCATAACCAAAAACCTCAGCATACAAACATTAGCCAATACATTATATGTATTCCTTGTTGTCATCATCATGATCATGTTGATGTAGGTAAAGTTCATACATTTTTCATGCATTGCATTTTGTGCATACATCTTCACATCACACACACACACACCACTACCACACAGAGCAACAAGTAGTTAATGCAGTAGCAACAGAGTAGAGGTATCTTCTTAAACTTTTATCCCATCAACACCCACCGTCAGCCTTGCCACACCATCATCATCACAAGCAAAATCACATTCTGGTAAAATACACTGTAAAGATACCCCAAAAAATGAACAAGTTGTCTTCTCCTTAAAAAACAGTATTATGTTTGGGATATCTCTTATCTGTCAAGGGAGAATACACAGTGCAGTGTGTTTGCTAGTTATGTTCTGTTACACACATCTCTCCTGTTTGCTGTCAAAGCATTATCTTAAATATAATACTGCTGTTGAGTTGACTATGTTCAACAATGTTTTGGATTCAAGTTTTTACTCTCTTTAAAGCTGATGTACATAACTACACTCTTGTCAGTCTTCTCTTTACCTCCCTTCATGCATCTTCTCCACACACACATTTTTTTCCTCGTCCAAAGATTGAATGTATGGAATAGAAAGTGTAGCTTTAGTAAATTGGACAAAGATGCGCATTTTTTAGTTAACCCTTTTTACTTACATCATATCATATATAATACATTGATTTTCACTGTTTGCGTATGCATGTGATGTGTGGACTATGTGTGTATCTGTACATAGCAAGTAGTATAGTAGCAGTGTAGAAGCAAGATAAAATGCTTGCAACAATCTCATTACAATACTTAACATACAATCATCATTATCCTGTCTTTTTTACACAGATCAGATGCATTTTTACTACTAAAAAAACCTTTTACTACTACTTGACTTGACTATTTGTACCTGCATTTTCGTTGCACACCTTAATTTACTGCGCTCTATACTACTTTACTTACCCCATCACCAGCATTACACCAACTAAACAATCTTTTTTTTATTCAATGAAATAAAAATTGTTTGCTTACCTGCCTCTCTGCTTCCCTTCTCCTTTTTGGTTTTGATGAGAACTCATATTTGTGTAATTGGAATTGGTATTCGGTTGTGGTATGCAGTATTATATTCCCTTTTGCCTTGTGGAGTAGTGTAGTTTAAGGTTTTAAGCGCTACGCTGGAAATAAATGGAATGCATGGTGTTTGGATGGGAGAGAAAAAATTTCTTTGTCTACTGAGCGGCAGATTTTGTGGAGGTATGAGAAGTTATTTGATTTGAGAGATTTAGAAAGAAATATAAGAGGTTTGTGGTATGGTGTTGGCTGTATGGATAGAGTGATTGTAGCACGATGATATGTTGCATGATTATAATAAAAATGCACTGCATCTTGGTTTGGTAAATGTAGTTTGGTATTTTTCCTTGACAGAGATCTGAGGAGAGGATGCAGCAGTGTGTATTGCATATTGTAAAGTAGTACTGCTGTACTTACTATTTTTGTCCAATGACGACAAGAATTCAATGGTATATACTACATACTGCATGAGGAGATGGGATGGGGAGGACAAATATTATAACAAGGGGTAAAAATTTCTTCTTTGGTTGTTTCGCTCCATAGTTGACCTATAAATGTACTTTTTTGTTCTTTACTGGAGAAAATTGGCGCTTAAGCTTCGTGTGATCGTCATCAGAGCTACATTACCACATTCATAATATATTGGAGCAACTTATATATAATTTACCTGAGAGATTGGAATGCAATCCACGTCGAGTTACGAGGAATACGGGTATGATGGCTAAAAGAGGAAAAACAGAAGAAGCGTTTCATGATATGATAATATGCTAATTTAAAAACTTGTAATGGAAACTTTTTGGAAGGTTCACACGGCTCCTTATCTCCTTAATAACATGGGTCCAACCAACCCGACCAAAGCCCATTTTTTTACTTTGTGTGCTCTATCAATTACAAGGATCTAATCCAATCCAATTCATTTGTCTCAACTTTAATATGCAAAAAGGATTTTTGTGATAATGAATGACGATGAAATGGTGTTGGCTAACAATGCCAAGTTTACACAATGGTGATTGGGAGCATTCCCAAAAAATTAATATGGCGGACAGGCCAACACACAAAATGAAAACACTTTACTGCCGCTTATTGGGCTGCCATTGCCAGTAATGCTCTTATCATCTTCTTTTTTTTGCAAATCCTGTTTCATCTTTACTTCATTTTGTTACTCTTCATTGTAGGTTTTTTTGTATTTTTATTTGCTTGTTGGGCCACCGTCATCATTTCACCAAATCAACAATTTATAAAACTGTGAGCTACGCAGTGGCTTGACTTGAGTTTGTATATTTTTCACCTTGAAAGTCGGTGAATGTTCATTGTTGTTAGCTAAATGTACATACAAGGTTAGCAGCAATACTATATCGTTGAAACACTGTGAGAATGTGACTTTCTTCATTTCATTACGCTTCTGGACATTGGCTTGCCAAAAAGTAGCGCGTTTAGAATAACAAAGAAGAAAAAATTGGCAAGCGCGGATGTATACATGTATATTTAATAGAAACTTTGCAGTGAACCATTAAAAGAGGCGAAAAAATTGGGATTTTCTTGTGAGAATGTTAATTTTTTGATGATGGTGTTATCTTGATGAGAATCATAAAAAATATTCTGATTTTAGCTATTAAGCTTCTTTTTTGTATAGAAGGAATTATTTTTGTCAAATAAAAAGTAGTTCAACCATATCATATTTGCGCAATAGCGAAAGTAAAAAAATACGTGTTAAGGTCAAAATAAGCAAAAATATTATCTTATAAAAAAGCTTTCATTTTCTACGCTGCAAGTCGAAGAAGAAGCGCATTACTTACTTTCATTGTTGATTACACACGCACATAATCCTAAATGCACGATTCACTTAAGTAAACTTCAGGTATTCAATGGCATGGCAAGTCAGCCTTAAGTCAGCTTATTTAACTGCATTGTGCAAGGACAGGAAGTAGCATATGGGAGACGTACTGTGTACTGTACATTAGTGTACATCTCTACAGCCACCGGTTTTATAATAATTCCTTTAGAAAGGAAAAGGTATAAAAAATGATGATGTCTTCTTGAATGCTGACGTTTGCAGTTGATTTGATGAAGGACTTTTGGTAAAAAACATATATTTTTTTTATTTCCCGTCCAAAAAATAGGAAATGGGAATTATGTGACTTGTATTGTGTGGGAATGAATAAAACTAGAGGGTCCAATCATGTGAAAATCTTACAAGTGGCCCTGAATCGAATGTTATACATAGAAGGGGAGTTGCTGCAGGTGTTTCTAAAAATTCATGAATTTGTAATAAAATGCATTGTTGATCTTGAGCTGAATCCGGGGAGGATGTAAAACATGAATCATGAAAAAAACTTCGAATGTTTGTAATTTTCAAGGTTAAAAATATTCCAGAATATGTAATTATCTACTTGCGAATTTATATTTCAATATTATAACTGCATGATTTAGAAATCTACCTAACCGGAAACACATTGCAGAATCCTGTCCAAAAGAAAATTGAAGGTTTTCTTGTTTTCTTCCTGTCCTTTTTTTGTTGTTTGTGAGTCAAGTGGTGAGATAACGTAAAGATCTATAATACAGTGTCGCTGTACGTTTTGTAGGTAGATAAGTCGCAGATTTATTGTATCGTTTTTTTGGTGGTGGGATAAGAAAGGCCATTCATGAAGAAACAGAGAGGAAGTCACTTGATTGGAGGCAATCTGTTGTTTTAATATTTTTTTCAGTGGTAGAGGAGAAGTAGTAAATAACATGCTTGTTGTTGCCTGTCTGCCGAAAAGAACAAAGAGAGGAACTAGTGAAGGGTGAGAAAGTTGTAGGTACACAGCACAGGATACAATAAGAAAATGAAATGAAGCGGGGATGATGATGGTGGTGGTAGGGAGATGACGGGAGAAGGTCTTCTAAAGAATTTCTGATGATATAATGAAACTTGGAAGTTGAATCGTGTGTATTTCCATTTTACTTCATTCACACATTCAGTCTCTTCATTGTAGTGGCAAGGCAAGGAGGGTCCCATTCATTGAATCTACTTTATATACATGTGTACTTGTTACGCTTCTCTTAAAGATGTAAACAAGGTTAGAAAAGGAGCAGCGTACTTACGTACGTAACATACATGGAGACATGTTTTTAACAGGCAACTTGAATGAAATTACCATGAAAAGACCTTTGGACTTGAGTTGGACTCCCAGCTTATTGTTTACCATGTACAAACTTGTTCTGCTTTACATTTTACATGTAAGTTCATGAAAAAAATGTGTAATGGTCACCGGAAATCGGGTTGGTTGTAAGATACACATCTCCAATCTTTCTAGGGTTAAGGTAAATCTGAACTCACTCAGACTTAAGCCATTCATAAAAATCTGTACGAAATGTCTTAAATCCTGCATGTTATGGATGTAATCTTGGATTTGATGACGATGATTATTGTCGTGTCGTGCGATTCCCAAGAAAAAGGGATCAACAATAAACAATGTTGAAGTGAGTTCATGTTCCCACACGAAGACATCAGAAAAAAGTTGTTCCAACGTTTTAAAATGGTTTTGAGTTGCCATTAGGTTTATAATAGGTTATTATATTGCAAACAACTTATGTAGTTCAGTTTGGTTGGAGAGGAAGTGATGTGTGTTCTTCACAGTCGTGGTGACCAGAAAAATATAGATTTTGGGTGTGCTTATGACTTGAGTTGTGTTTTTAAGCATTATCATACCAAGAAGAGTCAGTTAAATACAAATAAAATGGTATTATTTGTGCAGTTTGGCTGGTACTTACTTACACAAGCAGAGATATAAGCTCTATGCACACATTTGGTTGGCTGTGTGTGTCTCCGGGTCCATTCATTCATAAAAAGAAAGGCATCATGCCACTTACCCATACACCACCACTAGTAAACCAGAAATACGCATATGACTATGCAACATCTCATATATATAGTTCATATGTTTTTGTACACACGTTCGGTCAAATTTTTATTCCATTCATTTCATCCATTCTCTGGCTGGAGTTCATTCATTTACTCAGCTCAAGTAGGTTACTTGTTAGTTTGCTTTACTATGTTGGTGGCTTTTTTGATGTTTTTGCTTACGACTCTCTGGCTCTATTTACTGTTGATGTTCTCTTGTTCGACAAAGGTAACTCCGGAAATGCGGCATATTTACTAGGAATTCCCTGGTCACGACTTGAGTCAGTGCCAGCAGAGCAGAGACACAGTTTAGGACAGCTTGCTCCATATTTTGGTGAGATAATAAAATGGTATATTGCCTTGTAAAGTTTGCGATTTCAAAATAGAAACAAAATTTGGAAATTTGAATGAAAGGGATTTTCTTTGGAATTTGGTTGGGAAAGGATGAATGTGTGGTGGGTCGGGTCTTGTTTTTGTTTGCAAGGTTTATAAACGACTTGTTTTGAAACTGTAGACTGTTTACAGTGTAAATATCTCAAGAGATTTTCCTGAAAAAAATATACATTTTGGGGATAATTTTTTAAAATGTTGGACAATTATTGGATCTTTTTAAAAACTTTTTATTTTTATAATGATGGCTTTTATAAATAGCTGGAGAAATGATAATCAGGTTGTTAGATAGATGGTGTTATCAAATCAATAATGGCTTTTCAAGGAGAGAAGAGAAAAAGTTACGTCAAAGCCACGAGGAGCGTCTTTCATGTGAACGTGGACGCTCTAAGGCAGGAAGATTATAAAAAATAGGAAGAACATCTGTCATCCTGTTGCGTTTTACGAACAAAAATAATAAAACGGGATATTGTTATTGTTTTTTCTACACTTCTTTTTATTGTTATACGATTCTCATGAATACATTCGGACGTTAAGAGGAACAAGGGGAAATACATCATTTCCACTTTTATATTACAAATGATGCAATGCAATGCAATGCTACACTACATAATAGCATGATTGGTAAAGGGTTGAATGCATAATCACATAGAGTTGAAAACAAGTCAAACCAAAAAAATACAGAAAAATAATTAACTAGACTAGTTATGCGGCTTGCTACATTATCAGATCAAATTCTATTGGTTTCGTTTTTCATAAGTGTTCAATATACATAAATGCAGTGTTTCACTTAAAGCTGACTTCAAAAAAATTAAATCAATACACAGGAAGCATTGACAATTAAAATCAGACTGAAGTAGCTGCATGAAATTGATTTCAGTCGAGATTAGACAAAGATTAGGTTAGACAAAGATTGCAATTAATTTTGAAATTGTAAGACATGTGTACGGCCACGGCGGCAAACGTAGAGATATGAACGTCAAAACGAATAAAATTTCAATGCACAAATGCAATCGTGTAGGTTATTTCGATTAGCGGGGCGATCAGTGATTAGCCCATGTTACCATTCGTCTGAGTGCGAGTGAGTGAACTAGTTAATTTAATTAATATGCAAATCTACGTGTGTGTTCTCCATCTTTACAGAAAAAACAACTTTAATTACTCGTTTAATTGTTTTTTAGATTACTCAGATCAGCAGCAGCATCCACTTCTTTTATGCAAATATGTATACCGCTTATCATCACTTGTGCAGCACAAGAAAAACTGCTCAATGATTATTCCAAATTTACTATTTTATTAGTCATGACCAATAAGCAATCTAACAATCGAACCGAACGAACCGGTGTTAATAATCAACTCAGCTCTTCTCTGCATAGACCATAAAATAACCAGGCAAATTATAAAGCAGGCAAACAATTACGGAGAAAAGCAGACCATTTGGCAGTTCGTTAATTCACACAGGCTCCAATAAAACTAATTAGATGACAAACCACTCTATGTGTTCGAGAACAAGTACACCGGGCCGGTAGGACATGTGGTGATTCATTCAATTCAATACGGTGATGTGTACGCACTTTCCCCCTCTTTTCCTCAAGTCAGGAAAGAATATTAATGTATAAAGTAAACAAATGATCATTAAAAGACAAGGTGCGTACAGGTATTTTGTAGGACATCAGGTAGATACAAAAAATATTAATTCCGACATCAGTAATAAAAACGACAGTATTTTACAATGGAGTCGAGTAGGGTACGGCCATGTAGCAATGATAATGAATGACACAAAGGATAATCACTACACACTCTTCTCTGCATATTCAAATGTACATATAGTTTGGAGGGATGCTGATAATGACGTAGTGGAAGGGATGAAGATGAAAGGGAAAGGGGGAAGTATAGATATTTACTGTTAACTTGGTATGAACTTTTTTCTCAGTTTTGGCTTTTTGATTGTATTCTAATTGTGATATAATAATAACCTGCAAAATACCTTTACGCAGATGTCCAAAAAATGCTGATCTCTAAAAAAAATATTCAATGTGGTATTGTTTGCTTTTATTATGCCTTGTTATGCGTGACATTCCTGCTGTCGTCATTAACCGAAAAGTAGAAGTAGACAAGAGCAAGGGGAAAAGTCGAGTATCAGTTGAGTTGATATGCTGATGACTTTGATGACGATGACATTCATATTTGCTTTTGCATTCCCTTATCGTTCAAAAACATTTTAAAAAGTTATCTACTTGCATGGATATGAGTATGCACTGTAAAAATGAGTGACGGGCTGACAAAATGAGATACAGATGATATGATATTGTTGACTGCTGAATATATGTTGATGATGTCGTTGGTAAAGTACATAATAAATATATGGTAGTAGTGGGCAGTAAATACCTTCAGCTCATATCATTCGATTGTGAAAAGAAAGCAAAAGCTGTTTGTCTACATACCCGGTTTACAGTTGAGTAGCGATTGCAGCGCAGTACGGTAATAATAATGAGGCGTACGAAGAAGGTACATTGCATTGCCAACATCAAGCCCAAGCGAAAGAGTGGAGGCATGTGCATTTTTTAAGTGTGCCAGGTGGTCATCCATTTCATCAATGTTATTATGATTACACCGGCAGTTTTAGGTAGGGCACATATTATGTGTTACACTCTCATTTTTTATAAATTTCGATGCACTAAACTACGAAAAGGTAGAGAATAGCCAGCAGGTAACCTATTTCTTTATTCTTAGTTTGACTGTCTTGCGTAAAAAGTCAGCAGGTCACAAAGTACTGTAATATTTTCCCTGTCGAGGAGAGTCTGCATCTCGTTTTCCAGCAAAATATCAAAAAGGAAAAGTGCTCTTTCCTTGTTTTGCTGCTGCAGTTTGAGTCAGACTGACATGTGTGTATAGGCATGAAAAATAAAGAATAATGACGAAGAGGAGTAGGAGGAAGAAGGAAGGTGAAGTAAAATGAAGTGTACACTTTTTCCTTTATGAAACTCTCCCTTCTTCCGTACTTATTTTACATTTTTATCTGATAAATTTACCGTATGTCCAATGTTGCGTTTCTGTTCCTATTTTTTTACTATGCATTTACCCTCACCTTGCTCCTGTTAAACATGCACCTTCTTGATTTCCTAGTACTTATAAAAGTGCCGGTTCGATTAAGTTGGGCTGTGTATCTGGGCAAGTTATCGCCAAAATAAAAGAACATGCCAGCTGCTATATATATGTTGATATAATTTCAGTCCTCTACAAAATAAAGTCCATTTTTCAAGGGGCTAAAGTTTAAATCCCTTACGACGGAGATAATTTCACATAAAACATTTAGATAAAAATCCTTAAATATTAACGTTTAATATTTTTTTGCTAAGATGGACTTTTAAATTCAAGGCATGAACGATTTCTTGAATTTAAGCTTTCAACGGACTGCTGGAGGATGTAGATCTACCGGTTAGCCGGCCGGTTTGCATGTTTACTACCCTAATGTTACAGCAATGCCGGATGAGCGAGTTTCGTTTTTACAGGATTCCCGTGTATTTTGATATAAATCGTTTTTTTCGGGCATTCACCCAAAGCACGTTAGCTTAGTTTCAAGGGCTTTCATAGGTACATATATTAAGGTGTTCGTTAATTTCAGGCAAAGAGGAGAGGGTGCCTGTTGCGTTTTTACTGCTTTGCATGTTGCTTTCATTTTTTACGGATCCGGAAATCGGCCAACTTAACTGACATAAAATTTAGCGTCAAGTCGTTATCACTTTCGGAATCTGATTTTTTTAGCCGTTTTGTTAAGCCACATCCACGTACATATGTGTACATATAATTTCCGCTGAGTATAAAATGATAAACCGGCAAAGGCTAACTAAGTTATCATCAAGTGAAAACCCGTTACCCGACAAAAATTAATAGTTGCAATCATGTTAATGCTCTACACTTATATTGCTTAATGATAGGAGAAAAAGAAAACATTGGCAATTAGGATCTGATATGTTAACTGGCCTATTATCATGTTTTATTATTTTTAAAAGGACCATCGTTTGTAGAACTTTAAAATTACAAGTTAAATGGTAATAGTGCCATTAACATATAAGAAACCGGAAATCTGCACATTCCTTTCATGGTAAAATAGATACTCACAAAGAAATTCTAGAAAAATATCAAATTGCGACATTTTAATTTACACAATAAAACTTGAAAATTTTCAACTTCAAAGGTTGTACTTAAACCATAATTGCCGTCCTCCTTAGTTTCTTATTCTTTTTCGTAAGTATCTTGTGCGGTAGTGCATACATAATATCGTATTAAAAAGACCAGCGGTTAGCTTTTATGTCATTATTAATGTGGCGTTTAGTTTTCAGTCTTCTGTCGAAAGGTATCATTACTACGTAGGTATGTGCATGAGAGTGTTTGAGAGAGAGACGGCAAAAATTGTGATTTATTTGGTCGTGTGGTGTATAACTACATGTCCTGTAATTTGAGGAAAAAAGTTGTATGTTGCTTGCACTGCCAAAAACACCGACAGACTCAACCAAACAAAACCATGTCCTACACCACCACTTGTTTTGTAGGCTTTTTAGCCATATATCATAATTGTACTCGTGCATAATAATATCATGCCAATACTGTGTTCATTTTGTACATAAAATATATTTTCCTCTTGAAAAAGAGATGATATTGTGACACGTCGTCCTCTCTCTCTATCGTCTTTATCAACTCATCCCTCGTTTCCACCTCCTTTGCCTTTTTGTTAGTTTTTATAACTTGGAACACACTCTTCTCTCATGCGCCGAGTTTTCTCATGAAATTGATGATGATGATTATTATGAACCTGAGCCAAGTTCAGTTAAGCAACCTAAAATGGAGGGCGAGGGAAAACGAAAAGAAAGAAGAAAGCTCTTCTTTTTACCTCCACTGCCGCTGATTGTAGCTCTTTAAATGGCCAACTCGTTTGTATCGTCATCTCTTCTCATATAGTCAAGGGCGAAAGTAGGTATTTTAAAGAGGTTATTTAGTTTTTTATTTAGGTAACAACACAAAACAGAATCTTGCAAGGCTAAAAACCTAGAGTTGTATTGCTAAATACCACTGCCTGCTGTATTGTTATTGCACTTCATCAAAAACAAAACCTACATCATGATACTGTACGATTGGTATTATATTTGGCCAGAAAAAATACATGTTGATTCTTTGTATAAAATAATTCCTTACTCTCTGCAGTCTGCTGGCAAAAAGATGCCGGCACTCCAATCATCTTCACCATCACCACGATCGCCATGAGTTCACATTGTGAGTAGTGAATAAATATCACGATACATTATGCATAGAGACATTCTTATTCCTCCTTTTTTATCATTCTACTCATTCTACTGTCTGTCTGTATCTCCTCTTCTTCTTGTCTTGTTTTCTGCCACACACACAGACAGACAGACAGAAAATCACGCAGGAACAATTTGTGAATTGCAAAAAGAAATACAGTAGTTGAAGCTGTTTCGCACATTTTTTCTTGTTTCTCGCTGAAAATGTATGAAAAAGGAGAAGAATAAGCTGTTTTTATTGTCTAATGATGGGTTTTCGCCATTTTAAATTTTCCGTAAGGATGATTCTGAATGCATGCGCATAAAGTACAGGAGAAGAGTACAATGAGGGGCTTCGTTTCATGGTTTTTTTGTGAAAACGCATATTAAAAACCCTAACTTACGTAATACTTTTTGCTGTTTCTTTACCGCATTGTTCCATGCACATACATTCAATTTTGCAAAAAGAACATAAAAGCTAATCTGATTTTCTACATGATGTGGTGAGCAATGTGGAGAGCATGAAGTAAGCTGAAGCAGACAAGAGAGTGTATATTTTGTATCTACTTTTAACGAATTTTTTCCACCTGTGCAACTTAATAATCACAAAGTACAAGAAAAATATGCCAGGTAAGGTAGATCGAGGTTGTTAGTGTGGTGGTGGTAGAGTGAGTGTATCCGAAAATCCTATTGTTGCTGAATGCTCAAAAGTATAGTGTAGGATAATTCATAATCCGCCATATTATTCACCCACTCATTCAATGTCAGCCTTGTCGTCCTTCTCCATTTTCATACACAAACATCACAACCACACGTTCAGTTCAGCCACACAATCCACATCATCATATGACGATGATGCACTTTTTAAAGGTAAGCTGAAAACCTCATTTTTTGCAATGTCTGCAAATCTGGGTCCGGCTGGCTATACATTTTTTTTGCTGACTCTGCCGGCTCTCTGATACCTGAAGAAAAAGGAGGCAGAGGCAGAGAGAGGCAGCAACCTGAGTGTGATGGAAAGAGTACCATGCTCATGCTCACTACCACAACTACCTTACCACCAAAACATGTTTAAAAGGCTGATACGCGATAAAATGATCATGTTGTTCATTGTACCAGAAGAACTGGCACTGGGACTTTTAAACTTACGTGGAATTTTTTTTAAAAAATCTAGATTTTTTACGGCAGCGGACGTAGTAATGTGTACTCTCGGACCAGGTAAGACTAATGCTGGTTAATTTACTACTATGAGAGTAGAAGAAGCATTGCGTATTGTAAATTGTAATATAGCTTGGAGCAAAATGGCACTTTACTGCACCGCATGCTCTTGTTGAGCATGATGGCGCAGTGCATATGTTTGATTCGGATTGAATGAGAGAGGAGAGCATCATGGCATGACATGGAATTCATGTATATAGTAAGTTCTAGTAATATTTAGTTAGTAACTGTGTCTTTGAGGAGACTTTTCTTTGTGTAAAAAGTAAAGAACATCATTGGATCGAGCGCTTATTTTGCTGCTTTTTTTACTGATTTGCGCTTTAATTCTCAGCTAACCTAGACACAGACGTTAATATGAGATGAGAGAGTGGTGTATGTGTTGGGAATGTGAATGCACCACACTTGTATTAAATGAATGATATGATGAATCTTTTCATGCTGCTGTACGATGCGTTGGTAGTCATGTTGGTATTTCTATGATAATCATGGTTTAAGTTGTGAAAAACATATTTGGAATAGTGGATGAAAATGGAGAAGAGTGCAATTGCCAATATGTACTCACTATGCATGTTGTACGTATATATATGGGTATTGGGTAGAGTCTGTTAGTTTAATAATATAAAATACTCTTTAAAAAATAATAAGGTATTTTTGTTGTGTTAGGAGGGGAATAACAAGGGAAACTGCATATTATAATATAGAGAATCAGACTGATGGTGATGATGGTGCAATGAATTCAATTCTCTCCTAAGAGAACATCAGCCAGCACAGTGCACAGAGATTTTAAAAAACTCTACTCAGAACTCTTTGTATGTAACGTTTCAAGTTGTCATTTGCCATTTAAACTTGCAGGAGAGTTGCAAGAAAGCAAAAATAGTGGAGCGACGGAAAAACATATACACCTACCTTACCAACAGACTGAACTGAAAAAGGAGACCTGTTGCATTTGTTTTGTCTGCTGCTGCTGCTGAACTTACGACTGAAAAAATACCGAACCATACCATAAGCCGGCATTTTACACCCATTGCAACAAACAGAATTTATTAAAAGTTTTCGGAAACCTGACCAAAAACTTTTACCCGAGCAAGAAGACTGCCTAGTTCATTTTTTTGAAGAGGAGACCCCAGACCAAAAGAGGTTACCTTTTGTAAAAAGTTCCTGAGAGACTGCAAATAATTTCATATCAAATCAACGAATCTGTTTCACTGCCTTTCATTAAACAGAAATATAAAAAAGAAGAGGGAAAAGCTTATAATCAACAGCAACAATCTGCATAATATTTTTTCGCCTGTGATACATCATCAACGATTTTTAAAAGCAAAATCAACCCTCATCCCTACAGAGAGAGTCGAGACTGGAGAATTTTTTGTGATTGGGTATATATTTGACAATCTGCAAATCAACAAAGGTAAGTAAAACAAATTGCATACTTTGTAGTTTTTTGTCACTTAATGTATTTACTTTTCTTTGCTTTTATAAATATACATATTTAAATGACCGTGTTTGTTGTTTGGTGCCCTACATAATCTACATAAAAAGTGTTTTCTTTGCCTACCTTATGCCGGTGTTCTGTAAGCAGAAAAAGTTTGATAAACCGGCAGTGTGTTCAATAGATAAAATGCGCATTAGAGAAAAAATACTTTGTTCAAAGGACCTCAATGCTTCTACTGTGTGTTTGTGTGTACTGTATGTTCGTATGCAGCAAGCAACAGGTATCAAACACTTAGGCACGTTATGTACCTATACCATTTTTAATTCATTACGTAATGCAAATTCTTGGACAGTTTTTTCCAGTTTTTCTCTTTTTTTAACCGTTAATTTTCCCAATTTTGCCAAAGTTTATTAGTTTTTCCATGAATTATCTTTCAGATAATAAATTTATAAACAAATTAGGATAACATATGAAGATAACTCCTTGATACACAAAATAAGGTTGTGGCGACTGGTTGGTGACAGCCTTAGTCATTTTCAAAATATAGTCTTCAGTTCATTGACAATTTCCCGTAACTCATACTGTAAATTTATGTAATGTTCTAGATGGTATTTTATTCATTTTACTAAACATGTCATAAAATGTTCTTTCACTCCTTCTTGACATAATCATCGTTTCATTACTCATTATATATTATGAGGGTGAGGTCATTTATCATGGTTTTAATCCTCTGATCGTTCATTAATACTAAGTAAAAATGTTGTGCAATATGAAACATGCTGGAACACAATAAGATTTGTACGTATTTTGACCGCTCTGCTTCAATCCCAAGTAGTTCATTATGCCCCATTCATTCGGCAAAAATAGATACATATTTATGGCCACATTGAACACATTTAATGCATTTCATATTTGCATATTAACTACACTAATGACTCAAGCGGTGAATAGTTCCTTGTGTACCTACCTATTTTGAATTACTTCTTATCATTATCATCTAAATCTTCCCATTATATTGCCTACATTACCATACATCCGACCGACTTAACTTTAGTTATAACATACACCACACTATAACATATTTTTGCTTTTTTCTCATTCTAAAATGTTCTCATGTTTCATCAAGTTTCCTCTCTACTCTCTGGCTCATCTGACATTTGAAGATTTTGTCAATCTTTTCAACACTTGTCTCATCATCACATTCAATTCTCCCCACACATTTTTCGTGACGAACAAAAAATGTTCATCTTTGAATAAAATATTTTCATGATCTAACAAACGAAAAGTAAAAATGGGTACATTGACTGGCTAGATTGATTGTAATATCTGTGCACTGGTTTTATTCTCAGCGGGATTCTTTCGAGTATAAAATAGATTTTTCTTTGTAGGGAATGGTATACTTTCAGGAGAAAATAGAGAAGGTGTATCGTTTCAACTCACATATCCCCACTTAAAAACCTGTAATCTTGTCCAGCCAATGACATAACTTTGAATTGTATCCCTCCTCCGTATCAGTTTTTAGCATTATGTAACAACTCGACTATTTCTGCATGTTACTGAAAGTCTAAAATAATAATAAAAATCTCACAAAAATAAATGTATATTTTTGAGTATTCATTTTCTAATTTATGTGACGCGACATAACTATTATATCATCAAAAAATCTCAGCTCCAGAGAGACTAGAGCTCACTTGTACATACATTTTTGGACCCAAACCCATAACCACATATAGACACAAAATAATGATCATGATGATCAACGTTGATCTCATCTCTCTCGCATACCCCAACAACCCATCATCTTTCTCATGGTTTTTGTCGTTTATGGTAAATAATAATGCATGCCAAATAAAAACGAAAGTCAAAGCCAAGGAAAGGACACAACAAGATGCAAAACAGCTTTCGTTCTTAAAAAGTGCATCATGAACGTATCTCTTTTGTTGACTTGATTGAAAGTAGAATGATAGTTTATAAGAGAAGAGTGATGGGAATATGGTACAGTGTCAGTCATAAAAAGAATTCTACACAAAAGCTAATAAAAAGGCATACCATACACCATACGACGAGACGAGCCAAAAAAAACTAACAAAACAAGTCAAAAGAGGCTGCACTCTAGGTTGTAGGTACTCGACTTGACTAGGTATTTATTAAGAACCTTTGCCTGCAACCGTTAAAAAATCAACAGTAATGGGAAAAATGATATTCAAAAACTGGCAACGCAATAATACTATTAACTAACTTAACTAACTAGACGTATATGAGTGGAGTAACACCAACACCACCGCACCGCCGTCATCGCATCCCATCACACCAACACACACATTCGTTTTTTACATTTTGGTGTGTGATGCCGGCATTTTTATTTTGACCATGTTACCAATATGAATCAAGTTTCAGTAACATTTAACAAGGAAAAAAATCAGTGAAGGAAATACGCAAAATGCCTACCTAAAGCCATTAAAGCAAGTAATGTGACGACCATGCATGTTCTTTCTCTATATATGGCTATTATAAGAAAAAGAAAATGCACGGATGCATAACGTTTTTGTTACGGGGCGCTGATCAAAAATGCAATCTTCATCATCGTGATTTTTGTCAAGGTTTAAAACATTTACTGCTCCATACTCACTGACTGCTTCATACATTGTATCTCTGCTTACTTCAAAATTATTAAGACGAATTGCATGTATACTTATACTTAAAAATGTGTAGTAAAAGGTAACCAACCAAGTTTATTGAGAGGATGTCAGATATCACGAACGACACAACATGGATTAGCAATATATTCGTAGCAGTTTCTAATTCGTGACGACTCTCTACACACTCACTCAGCTTACTTCTGTACTTGTTTTGCTGACGGCTCTCATTCTCATCTCTCTCTCTCGACAGCAGCAGCAAAAAGAGTTCACAGTCAAGGCAGTTAGTTCAGTTGTGAGTGTGAATGCGAATGTGAAGGCTGCTGCGCTGGTGGTTGTTAAAAAATGAATACAAAAATTGTAGAGAGACAAGCGCTGATGCTGCTGCTGACACTGCAACATTCATCCAAGGCGAAAGATATGCATGGCAGCTGCAATGAATGGCAAGGCGAAAGGCGTAATATAATGATTATGGTATGGCATCTGCAGAAAAAATGAAAGAGAGAATCCAATGCCTGCATTTTTCATGGAATACTTATTCATACTAAACGTTAAACTTATAAGCGTAGTAATCTTTTTTTTTTGTGTTTAACCTTGCTTGTAATCTGTATACTCTGTCCGTATCGTATCAGCATTATAAACGAATTGAAGAGTCATTATAATATTTATTTTACGCAGTTTACATAATAATAATCAATGCATGCATTCACAACAGTGCAGACTGTTAGCACTTTTTTCAGAGTAAATAGAATATAAACAAGGCTCGCTCTTGTCGACGACTCTGGATAAAAAAGACTTTGTTTTGCAGTTGGAGAAAAAAACGATGGTGGTGGTTATTTATCATCTATAATACTATACTTATCATTGCTTGAATTTTCTTTTTTTCCCAAGTTCTCACATTCACATAAATTTTGGAGTCTTTTCATGCTAAAATGTTTTACCGCAACAGGTTGCATAATAATAATGAGCATTAACTGCTCTCCAAGTGTTGCAGTAAAGGATTGCATTATCTTTCATGAAATGTTATGTATCATTATTTCTGGCATTGTTGTGTTTTTGTGGATAACGAAATCACTTGAAAGCCATAAAGTTTTCAGCGTAATGAAATGAAGAAGGGCGGACATGTGAAGAAATAGAAAAAATCATTCGCAAGGAAAATCCCAAAAAGCATAGTTGCATATTAGATAATAAGCAGCAAGTACACCATTTTGTGGAGGCTTTTGTATAATGAGGGCTTTAAATGGTATTTCAAAACTCACACGGTTAAGTTAGTTTGTCTGCAGATTCTAAAGTTTTTTTTTGGAGGAAAAGTTTACTTTTTAGAGAGTTTAAAATGTAAATTGATATGTTTAGTAACAAGTTTGTACACACTAGTAAGTTCACATGATGATATGTGATGACAGGCATAATCAAATGTGATGTATGAAGGGGGAGAGGCGAATGTGTGCATTTTCAAAAAGGAGAAAATTAAGGTGGATACACAGCTTTTAAAGGAAATGATCATATAGGTAGTAGTGCCGAGTGCCGGGTATTTAAACTAAACTCATCACATGTCATGCCTACATGACCATCATGATTATCATGTGCTTATGCAATGTTCAACCTAACTGAAACTTTAAATTTTATGCTCACAGCCTGAAAATTATTTTATATTTTTGTCGTTGCAGTGGATGCGTTTTATTCTTCAAAGCCAAAAAAATAAGGATGACAATAATAATGATGACAGTGTGGAGAGCGTCGCGTCCAGCAAAACAATAAAGATAAATATTGCTCGTCTCATGGAATCAAAAATTATACGTGAGCAATGGGCGAGCACGTATACTTAAACACACGTAGCATGAAAAGCGCATATTACGTTTTTTAAAGAAAATGTTGTAAATTCCAGACATAATGAAAAGATGTTGAGAGCTTTAATTTTTGCTTCTCTGCTGCTCTTTAAATTAAGGTATGCATTGTCTTTGCGAAATTGATGATGGTCACGTACATTTTGCGCATCACGTTAATACACGACTACCACGACAATACACATTGCAATGACACGCCGAGCTCATCATGCGCAAAAATTCTGCAAAGAAAAGTGCTTTTTATTATTATTACTATCATCCTTGTGTTTTATGACTCTAATTACTGCTCATGTATGTGTATAAAATGCGAGATGCTACAGTTGAAACCCGGGAAAATCTGATTTTTTTTGTTCGAAAGCAGACACAGAGATTGTGTAATTAGCTGGATTTTAAAACAATGAGAAATGATGGCCACGAAATTAGAAAATGCCAACATGAAATACTGCTTACTGCTCTGAAGGAAGAAAACAACGAAGTGGCCATGATTTCTACTATTTTTTTTATAGATATCATTATTTAAGTCTGGAGTGTACGACAACACTAAAAAACTGACTGGGCCTTTAAATTTCAGCTGTAGATACTCATCTACATTTGTTCCAAAAGAAAAAAAGGAACACTCATAAAATTTAGGTATTTAAATTCCTTTAAAAGCACATTTTACTCTCACAAGTACTTACTTGTTCGTAGGACTTTATAGGAAAGAAGCTTGTCGTAAACGGATACACTTGAGAGATTTGCTTTGAGTTTGGATGTAAACTTGTGATGAGCGTCATAATAAAAGATAAATTTTGAAGCTATCTACGATGTGCTTGAGCCCCTACTTCCCCTTCTTCAATCTACCTGCTGGTCAAAATTATATAAATCAGCTGAACATTGACAAGGAAATATTTTATTACTACTTTTTATTTTCCTTGTCTTGGAGTAAAAATGTTAGTACAGTACAGTCTACCTGTGTTGTATCTGTCTTTGTTTTGTTCCTCTATTTTTTCTGCTAACTGATGCTAAAAGATGATTGATATGATTTTTGTGATATGGTACTGCTACTTATGATGATAAGTAATTTGAAAAGCTTGTCTTGATGATGAATGGATTAATGGTGCTAGAAAGAAGGAAGCACCTGAGGTGTACACCAGTATTGATAAGCCGTGGCATTGTTAAATTTTTTAACTCGTGCCATCATCGCCATTATCATTACCAGGCACAGCTCGATGTGCTGATAGTTTCAATTTGATGATGTTCAATTATGATAACGTAAACCAATAGTGACTAGTGACTAGCTTCTTACTTGGCATCCCCACTTGGCGCAGAGCACATCTAATGGAAAACGGATGTTCAATTAAAAAATGCAAATTTTTGGTTCTAGATTCTCTTAAAATTTTGTGATGTGATCTTGATGCGATGAGTACGCTTCATGGGAAGATGAATCTGCTACCTGCTCGTTCACAAAGAAATCTTAAGATTGTGGAAAAAATGTCAGTCAGTGAAGCGCAAATATATATGAAGTAAATACAACCAAATTCACAATTCACTTCACACCGTCAGCCAACGCTGCAGCGGGGAAAAAGTAAGTTGCAATGTTGTCGTCTTGCGCTGCGCTGAGAAAAGCGTTGCAAATCACACCGAGACTAGCTATTTCCTTTTAATCTTATTTTTTTATTCAGATGAGCAATCTTAAGTCTGAATCTATTGTAATAAGAATTCAGAGGAAAGAAATGCTGAATTGTGAGAGTAAGCTAGAACTATTCTAGGATAAAAGTGCAATACCTATACAGGTTCAATGAAACCAGGACAGCTTTGATTGGGATTAGTGATGATGATGGTTTTCTTATTCCGCATCATCAGTATTGCATGTCATTAATTCTTTATGTTAGATACTCACTATCATTTATTCGAGTTACATTCTACATTATAAAATGTTGTTGTAGTGAGCATACCTGAAGTCTGGCGTAAACTGAAAACATTTATATAAATACTTGTAAAACTTACCATTCGTTTTATAGTTCATATTTATATTGTAAGCTGTACGTATATTCTTAACATTTTCTAGAAAAAATCTCATTTCAAAATTGTTACAGCTTATATAACATATAAAGAGAAAACAGCCATGCACATAAAAATGCACACAGGAAACGCAGAGAGCATATCACACGAAGCAATCTTGACTGACTTTGTGAGATTCGTGATACTGGGTAATTACAATTTTATCATTTTCCCGGCACACATCACACATCTAATGCTTCATCTTAACTTAATAAACCGCTTCTGTTGCACACGGAATAAGGCAAGCGTTACTAGTTTACATTTCACATTTTTGCAAATATTTTTTGCAATTTGCGGAAAAATAATGGTGCCGTTTTTGCATATCTGTGGGAGTACGTTAGTGTACACGCTTATCAAAGTGTGTACACGCTTATCATACTAGAACCGGTCAATGGTCATACTAAAAAAAAATGGTTGTTACGGTTAACAAAAAGGTCGGATCTAGCGAAGCTATATGATATGAAGTTGGTAGACATTCCGAATTTGTTTGTAGGGCATAACATCTACACGTTTGATTTTTTCGGAATGGTTCCTGAACAAAGTCGGCGATTGGGGCAAAAACGGAGGAATTGGCCTAGCCCTTTTTTTAAATATCCATTTCTCTCTCCGTTTATCTCACTTCAACTTCTTCAGTATGGTTTTTAGCAAAAAACTGATCGCATCTTTGCTATCAGCGTAGTTCAAAACCCCTACGTACATATCAACATATCATACATCATTACACCCAATGCACACATTAATTTAACTTAACACTATACACTTCATCAATTTCATTCTTATCTTACTTTCATCAATAATAGTACACTTGTTGTTACTACAATATAATGTCTTAGTTACTGTATTTTGCATGGTATAACGATCGATCTATTTGAACTCAACATATTTTGGAGAGGATGTCGGGGTGAGTTGATAATGTCACAATGCCCTTAGTATTCGTGCCTCTTTTCTAAAAATCTTTGCTAGCAAAAAATAGTGCAAAGCAACTCGTCGAACAGCTTATTGTCGAATTTAATTTTCGTAAAGGGCAATTATCAAAATTATAAAATACAACCATTCAACGGTTATCAATCATTGATTTGTTGTATTTATGTGGTCAATTAGACCGAATTAGTTAAAGTTCTAAACTTCTTAAATTTTCCATATTCATTTCTTTTCTTTCGCACTGTTTTTAATCGTAGTTTTCCAATTCATCTTCATTCAATGTACGTTATACATGCGGACAAGTATGAAATAAAACGAACCCAAAAAAAGTATTTAAAAGAACATATCTGCAGAAGTCCGCTAAAAAGTAAGAAACAAGACGACCATAGATGCGTTCTCACATATTGCGGCGGTGGAATTATAACAGAATTAAGCAATAGAATATGAGGCGATGAATGGGAAATCATAAATGTCACGGTGTTAAGGGCATTGGAGGTTACATTTGATTTGTTTTGGAACCACTGAAAGGTAGTTATTAACCACATCAATTAGTAGAATTTATTATACTACAATTTAGCAGGTACTTTAATACTACTCTGATTTAATTTGGTCATTGAAACCTGACCCAACCGGAACTCTAACTCATTCAGGAACACTAAAAGGCTAACCTAACCTGAATGTGTTAAAATGTAGTATACAAGTAGTAGCCCGGTCACGAATGTGACCTCCATCTA
>JAQFZG010000299.1:0-37980 GCA_034695465.1 Entomobrya nicoleti | reverse complement strand
TGACCTGGTGTCCATTAAATATGATGGTGCCCGGTACCCGGGGCCCATGGGCACCGGAGCCCATCCCACCTCTGCTGCAAGGCACCTAAACAAATCTGAATACATTACCATTAAACTAATTGATACTTTATCTAAATTTTACACTTTTTTGATAACTCTTGACCATTTCCGGCTTTCGACTGTACATCCGTGTTTTCTTTCTAATTGTCTTGAAAAAAACTAAAACAGCATAACTTCTTTAAACTTTGCTGTCCAGCTCAACCACAAATACTATAAAATTTGAGCTTTTTATAGAATTCTAACAAAATGTACAAGACCATTTAGTCTCCACATTTACTAATGCGCTCTACGTTTAGATGAAACAGAACAAAACACCATGCTCTGCAATAAGGGAACCTTCATAGCACGTTGCAACTTAACTAGGTTTGCTTAATTCTTTTGAATAGTACAAAGCTATGCATTCGACATACATATTTTAATGGAAGCATAGTCACCCTGCTACTTTGTAAGCTTACAATTTTTCGGTGTGTGCTACCATAAACGTCTACTTCATGACAAAAAGCTGAATGGCAAGGCAAAAGCCATTTGATTGGTCATCTGCGATCTTTGATTGAATAGAGAATAAAGAGAAAATCATAAAATTAAAAGAGATGAACAATATCAAGCATGCAATGCATGCGTTGGTATTCTATATAAAGTAAATACACTTTTAGTAATAAATTAGGTAAATTAATTAAGTCAATTTACGTAGGCTTTTCAGTCGATAGCGTTACTTTTTCTAAAAATTTGTTCCATATTACTCAAACGGAATTGAGGAAATTCTCGATTCTGAAAACAAAATTATCCACTTGCTTATTCAAGTCCTACAGGAGAACGTGTACTCAAATAGAAAATTAATTAATAGACTAAATTGTAGATTTATTATAACTTTAAAATATGTACATGATGAATTTAATACAATTAAAATGGCAGTTCCTTGCATTTTTAAATCAAACAGCCTAAGTGCGACCAATAGAGTGAAAATTATGAAAATGCACAATATTCAGTTTTTTTTAAATCGAAGTAAACAAGTTTTTCAAAATGTTCTGAAGACAAATAAATTTAAAATTTCAGGAGCCGTTGATATCTTAAAGACTTAATTTCCCAAAATCTTCTTTTTTTTTAAGTTAATATCCATCAATAATTTGTAATGCAATGACTGGCATTGGCTATTATTTGTTTTACTTTACAAAACGGTTGTACACTATACACTTTTTTAAGATATATTTTATTACACTATAACAGGGTCTTACTAGCTGTTATACTTCTTTTCGCTCTACCCATCTCGTTAGTAATGTTGTGTGCAACTCCACGAAATACTGACATGATCGCCTGGTGTGTTTCGGTAGTCCATATTTGGTCGCATTGGCTCAACTCTACGCAATGTTTTTGAATTGACAAAAATATCGTAATGTGATAATTTACTTATAAAACCCTTACATTTAAATATTATATTAGGTAGCACTGCAAAACATCTTTTAAACCCCTGCTTAATGCAAACATTTGGAGGTTTCCATCTTATTTTTTCAAATCCTGGTGTACTTTTTTGTATCTTGTTAATAAATTTCTTACATATATGCTTCATGCCTAACATTTGAATGCTTAACTCTATAGCAATGCAAACCACTCCAGCTAAAATGCCACATCCAAGGAAAACAAATATTACAAGAATATTTCCCCACATGTTTGGTTTGGTTGGAATAAAGTTTTCGCCGCCGAGAACAATGTCGGATCTATTGATAAATTTGGGCCACCATTCAAGCAAACCAGAAGATGTAATCAAGGAAAAATAGCGAAGTATTGAGGATGGAACATATGAATCGCCATATTTAAATCTCGTTTCGGACAAAAAGTAGGCTTCCGCCCCAACATCAGAATGCTTGCCGGCTTTTTTTAGCGATCGATGGAAAGTTTGTGCCAAATAATTCGGCAACACCCATGCAGTTTTATTGCAGTTACTTAAACTGTCTATGATAAGTTTATCCTGTTTTTTCTTAAAAAGACCACTGAGACCACTTCCATACTCCAGCATATTCACTGCATTTTTATTTAAAAGTCCAACCTTGTCGAAATCTGCTAAATATTCCATGGGTTCAAATGCTGCCCTAAATGATTCCGGATGAATTTCGGAATAATTTTTTGTTTTAGTTAGCGCTTTGGATGCGTAATCTTTCCGTCTTGAAGACGTTCTATCGAAAAGCTCAGTATAGCTTATTAGGTAAAAATTATTACGTTTGCAAGCATAAAATTCATGACCCATAAGACTCCAAAACCTACCGCACCCCGAAACGAAGTAACGATATGCAGTGTATTGAATTCGAGTGTACACGTTTATCTTATCTTCAATAAGCTCGTCAATATTGTGGTATGGTATCTTTGACCTAGGCGACATGATTTTGTAAACGTTCTCACTTTTAAAAGCATTGCTGATCACTAAACCTGCCAAAAATAAGCCACTCATTATAAATCTCATTTGTATACTCCTGTCAAAATTTACCGGAAAGGGGTCACCTTGCTCAACTAAAACCTTATATATGCTTAATGGCCACGACGACAGAGTATTGGAACTACGACCGTCTTTGTACAACTTCAAAATGGTGAAAGATAATTGTGTTGTCGAAATGAGTATAAAAAGCCAAACCTCCCACCTAAAAACTGAAATAAACTGAATAAATGGGAAAGGCTCAATTCCACGTGAGCCACAGCTCACAAAATGAGGTCTACCAAACAAATTGCCGATCCTTAGTGCGGTGTTGTAGCGTGGAGAAATGAAATCTTCAATTTCACAACTCCTAGCCAAAGCAAATGAAAAATGTCTGTAGTCCGGATTTTTAAAATCTTTAGGGAATTTTCTAGTAAAATTCCCCAGGAAATCCATATATATTGAGGCATAAGCAAAACCAAGCATCTCTACTTTATCTGAAAATCGGAGCTTTAGTTTTCGTAGATTTTGTAACGGCAGTGTAATTGCTTTAGTTTCTTGATAAATGTAACGTTTAATTAGCCCTCCCAGTTTGTTTCTATCAAGTGCATTTATATTTAATGGAAAGGCTACTAGCTCTTGAGCTCTGTCTAAGGTACCTATTTTTCCGAATGAAAGATAGTTTCGCCCAACAAACTTTGCAGTTACAAAATTTGTACATGTCGGACAAAGAAATATAGCGTTAAAATTTGCAAGATTGCAAATCAAGTTTGTATCTAATATGTTTAATATGGTATTGCAGACTACATGACCTGTGAATTGCATGTGGTTGTAAATTACATGAGAATACTTATATCCAACCCTTTTGTTTCTCCTGGTTGTCCAAGCTGCCAAAGATATCCAATTATATTCTTCTACACTAGCTTTGTCATCAACCAATATATGAATCGGTTGTCTTAAACTCGGGACAGTATTTAATTTCATCGGCCAATCCATTATATCAAAAACTTCCGTGTTTTTCCCAAAACGAAGTAAATTCTCTGGCATAAATAAATCCACTTGGATTGCACACTGCCATAGCTTTGATGAAAATACAAACTTTGCAATGGATTTAGGACCAATACAGTTTTGACTGAGCGTGTCAGTTGGCCAAAGAGAATAGAAAGTTTTAAACGACAAACAACCGAAATATTCTTCACGCGTGAGTTCAGCGGAAAAGTGCCCATTTAGTTTAGAAACAGATTCCTTTGGAATCCACATCATATTCGCTGTTGATTTGGTATAATTATCGTAGTAATCCAAATAATCTACCTGGCCAATGCCCAATTCAAATTGTCTGAGAATCACAGGAAACTCTCTTGTTGGATTTATATCAATGCCTTGGAAATTGTTTATTACAATCAGACAATGGTCGTCCATAAAATGTGTGAGAGTCGAGTACAAGTTATTCACGGTTTTCCTAAACTTGGGCAAGGTTTGCGCCGAGTCAATAATATTTTGTGCATTGTCCCATATCGGCGATGGAGTCAACCAGTACCATTCCGTATTATGTTTTACAGATTTGTTTGTTAAGGGATCTGATAATGAAGTCGAGCGTAATAATTTGGTGGTAAGTGTGTAGTTCAATATAATTGTGGAGTTATTTCCACCTCTGGATAGAACAACTAATGTTACCTTCTTAAACAAAATGTAGTTTAGGAAACACAACTTGAAAGTTTTCATTTTGAATTGTTATTTTTGTCTTAAAGTCTCAAAGTTAAAAATATTTCAAAGATTTGTTGCCAAGTTTTTTTGTGTTTTCTTATTCGAAGTCAAAAGGTATAAAAAATAGTTTTTGGCTCCTGGCTAAATTGATGTTTTCTCCTTTGTTATATTTATTGGCGTTTACGCTTAATAAATGGTACTTTTTGCATTTGCTTTGTTTTGTCCTGTTGTCGACAATATCGGTTATAGCTTATATTACGTAATATATAGTCAAAATAAGTTTAAACTTTCGGAATAAGAGCGCCTTGTATTAGTATTTTATGTATTTAATTGTTAAGCCTTGTCTAAGTTGCACTTTGTCGGCCCTTGATTTGCTTTAGTTATTGTCAAATATTTTCTTGAGATTTTTTGTTGTTTTGGTTTGCTAAGATCCCTGAACAAACGATTATTCTGTAGGTATTCTCATATTTCCAAGTTTTTCGTTTGGTTTTTCGTTACGTTTTTCTATGGCTAAAAAACTCAATAGGGAACTTGAATCTAAAATCTTATTGTTTTTATTACGCTGGAATTCTTTTCAATCTATGAGCAAATATATTAGTTTAATTAATTAAATTTTACAGTATGAATTCAAGCTTCGAAAACGTTTAGTTTTTTCTACACTGTATAAAGCAGTTGATCATCCGGTTGTTTCGACGATGCCACACGTAATCCATATAAGTTTAAGGTTCATATTAAAAGGAAGTATGGTTACGTGTAATGCGCTACTTAAGCAAATTAAACTTTTGAACTTTTCACCCCATTTTCATAGCTTGCTCACATTTAGACTATAGTTTTTTAAGGTACTCTAATGTAAATTAATATACGTGGTCAAATTAAAGGTAGATATATAATATTTTTATGTAAATTTTGTAATTACCGTAATGGTTTAAATTTATATAACAAAAAAGTTCAACACTTTAACAAATTGCCGCAAAACTCAGAGAAAGCAGATTTATACTAATCACATCTATCACATATTTCCAATCCAATATAGTCTTTGATAAAATATTCCAGATGGAATCTAAAACCAAATTAAAAGGAAGCCAACTAATTGTCTCGGATTCGTAGTTTTTCAAACACTATTTATTTTCCTTTTTAGTACACTCGAGTTATTTTCAAATGTTGAGCAAATGTGTATATTTTATGAAGCAAATTTTACCAATAGAAATTTAAGCTTTGACTTGTCGAAGTTTGTTACTTCTACTATTTCTTGAGAAGTTTGTCATCTCGCTAATTTTCGACGAAAGACACACGTAATCCATATAAGTTTAAGGTTCTTATTAAAAGGAAATATGGTTACGTGTAAAACCTTACTTAAACAAATTAAACTTTTCACCCCATTTTCATAACTTGCTCGCACTAAGACTTGTTTTATAAGGTATATAATATAATTTGTAAAATTAAAGGTAGCTATGTAATATTTTTTATGTAAATTTCCTAATTACCGTAATGGTTTAAATTTATATAAAAAATAAGTACAACACTTTAACAAATAATTACAACCCAGAGAGAGCAAAGTCATCCAAATAACATCTATCACATCTTTCCTTAAGAAAATGGTCTTTGAAAAATATATTCCAGATAGAATCAAAAACCAAATTTTTACTTGGTCTAGTCTGGTATTGGTCTTTTTGCCAACAATAAAAGAAGAACGTAAATATAAATCAACATTTTCAACATGATGTGTTTTTTTGCCTCATTGAAAACATTTCAAATAATTTATTCCATGCATTCGTAGCCCTACTATTTGGGTTTTTTAAAAAGTCTAAACTGATTATTTTACTACAATGGATTAGCTTACCATGTATCATGCTGCGGCAAAAAATAACCGCACGATAAATTAGAGGACCCAAAAAATCTATATTTTTAAAAGTTTATTTCCTTTATCAATTTAATGCGAACAAATATTACGTTTTGATGTTACGAGAAAAATCATACTGGGGAAAAACCTTGTCAATGCAAAAAATCTTTTCATAGATTCGCCAAGTAAAAATATTTGGAAAGACATTCATTGATTCACAAGTAAAATATTTATTTTCTAACAATCTAAGCAATTCTGAAAGAAAAGTTAAGAAAAAGATTTCACGGGATGTATTTTTGTTCCATAAAAAGAAAGATATACAGTGAATTACAATCAGTTGTTGGAACTCGCAACGGTTATAAGGTTTGTCAGCTTTTTGTGGTTAAAAGCATTTAAATAAGGAACATTTAGACCTTTAATCGTTTGTGTAAATATTTTAATTAAGATTTCGATAGCAAAATAAGCATTTCTGAATATATATTCTTGTTTGGTAAAAAGTGAATTTCTATACTCGAATCTAAACAATTGCTGAGCTTGATTGTAGATAATCAGCAGTTGCTGTTTGGTGCAATGAAATATATCCTAATACAAATTTAAACTTTATTAAAATACATTGTTTAACTTATATATGAAGCGGTACTTTTTGCTTTAAAACTACTTTTATACACGAAGACAACATTTTTTTGCATTAAAATAAATGTACGTAACGATCTCATATTTAATCTCGATAATTAGAGATTTGTCCTGGTCTTATGCAAGAGTGCTCACTTTTACTCAAATGTTGCCTTTGATCGTTACTCAAGACCTCTTAAATTATTTGTTTAAGGAGAACGAGAGCCGCCGTGCGGTTAATTAAAAATGGCCCGTTAATTGAAACATGTCAAGTTAATTGTATACAAACCGATAAATAGTAACAAAGACAACTGAAAACAAAAATCCACAAAAACACGAGGTTGTGTTCGGAGTCGTCTAATATGGGATTAAGTTTGGGTTCAGTGTGAGGTTTCGTATATAGCTTAGTAAGGGGCTAAGCATAATGTTTTAGCATGGGGTTTCATTGTGGTTATAATACCAATCTATATATAAATTTGATTTTTTTGCAATCCGTACAAAATGTATCCCCTATGCTAAACCCATTGTTAAAATCTCAATTTAAACCCATGCTAAATCCCTTGCTATATCCCTTCTAAAATCCCATGCCAAATTCCGTGCTAAATCCCAATGACAATTTCCATGCTAAATACCATGCTATATCCCTTTTAAAATCCCATGCTAAATTCCAATGCCAATTTCCATGCCAAATACCATGCTTTATCCCTTTTAAAACCCCATGCGAAATTCCATGCGAAATCCCATGCTAAATTCCGTGCTAAATCGCAATGCCAATTTCCATGCTAAATACCATGCTAAATTCCAATGCCAATTTCCATGCTAAATACCATGCTACATCCCTTTTAAAATCCCATGCTAAATTCCGTGCTAAATCCCAATGTGAAATTTCATGCTGAATCCCATGCTATATCCCAATGTCAAATTTCATGCTGAATCCCATGCTAAATGCCGACGTAGCATCTGGTTAATTAACTTGGGTTTAGCATAGGGTTTAGCATTTAAATTTATTTAACATGGATTTAGCATTGGGTTTAGCATTTAAATTTATTTAACTTGGGTTTAGCATTAGGGTTTAGTATAGGGTTTAGCATATAAATTTATTTAACATGGGTTTAGCATTGGAATAAGTATTAAGGTTTAGCATAGGGTTTAGCATTTAAATATATTTAACATGGGTTTAGCATATGGTTTAGTATTAGGGTTTAGCATATGGTTTAGCATTAGGGTTTAGCATATGGTTTAGCATTTAAATTTATTGAACATGGGTTTAGCATTAGGGTTTAGTATACGGTTTAGCATATGGGTTTGGCATATGGGTTTAGCATAGAGTTTAGCATAGGGTTTAGCATAGAGTTTAGCATATGGTTTAGGATTGGGTTTATATTAGGGACATTCTTGTCCCACTTGGTCCAGAGTTATTGTAGATTTGTATTATAAACATTTTAAAGAAAATAGAAAATCAATGTTGTCTGATTCAAAGTAAATATACACACAGCTTCATCTAAAGCAATAAATTCATGCGTATTGAGTTCTAGCTTCTTGATCCAGCAACTATAGTGACATTCTCTTGAACTCTGTAATTTAATTGAATCTTTGTGTTGAGCTCGCATTTTTTGATTTTTTTTTGTCAATTAGTAATTATTTTAAAAGCAAAATTTAATATTAAACTTTATCGTTACGTCTGGAATGCATTAAAAATTACACCGAGTTCAAAAAACTCAGCAAAGTTCATATTTTGTTTAACTTGTTTTGTGTATGATGATTAACTTCGATTCATACGTATTAAAATTATTTTGTTCAACAAGTATTCTTGTTGTGAAATTCTTCCATTCTGAAATCACTACATGGTGGTAACAATCATGAACAGTTATTGTTCAAAAATAAATGAAATAGATTCCTTTTTCTCTTCTTGATATCCATTACTTTATTTTAAAGTACCTTGAAATTCTAACCATGCTCATACATGGTTCAGCATTGAGAATTTATTAGCTTTTTGATGATACTAGGGAATGTATTACGCGTCAGGAAAGGCTTAGCAGCTTATGAAACCTAAAACTAATCTAGCTTAGCTGAAAAAATAAAAATACTAAAAAACTTACACAGAATGCTTTCCACATAAATGTATAACTATTATTTCAGTAAACCTCTTTTGAGAAAAGTTAATACAGAAATGTATAAATAAATGTATCTTAACACATACACATGGATGGATACACCTTCGTGTATGTATATGTATACATATGCTAAACTTTGTATACTAGCTAGACCATAGAAAAGGACTTAGGACACTAAGTTGAAAATATTGAATTCTTGTAGTAGCAATGATGTATGTATCAGCATACGAACACAGAAAGCAAACCTTTTACACGTAAGGACATTAGTGGAAAATCAAAGCAGCCAATAACTTATTTTGTATGCACATAAAGCAGGCAGTGCATTTGTCACGTAACCTTAACATGAATTTCTCAGGAATGCATTGCTGAAGAATAAGTCCTAACACTCAGTCGATTGAATTCGTTAAAACTAAAATCACACTTATTTATTAAAAATCGGGGAGAAAGATAATTAAAATTGCCAAATTGGATCGCTTGAAGTAAAGACAATAGTTCAATAAAAGTCGACGTTGGAAATACTTTCAAAGTGGCTTGGTTTGAAAATTACATCTGTACTTTTTGTTTACTTCTATTTATTTTAGTTTTCAAGGCGTTGAAATGGCAGTGAGAATATTAAAGTGTCATACTTGTTGCAAAGTATTCAGGCGAAATGCCAGTTTACACGCACATACCAATCTACATCTTGGAATTTGGAAGTGTATATTCTGCAACAATGCCTTCAGAGCAAACCAGGACCTTATACACCATTATTACGGACATATAAACGAGAAACCATATTTTTGTGTGCTGTGTGACCAAGAGTTTCCAAGAATGGAATGTTTGAGGAGCCACATCAAATCTCATACAGGCGAGAAACCCTTTTCATGTAACGTTTGCAAAAAATCATTTTCTCAAAGTAGTACTCTCAAGACACATAAGCTAGTACAAGGTGGAATTAAACGATTTAAATGCAATCAATGCCAAAAAAAATTCATGCAGAATACCACATTTAAAAACCATTTGAACACGCATAAGACCGAAACGTCTTTCCAATGCAGTTTATGTCGTCGATATCTGGGTTCGGCAGATGCTCTCAAACTTCACATCAAATGGCATACTGGTGAGATTCCTTACAAATGCAACACTTGTTCGAAGGGTTTTGTGACTAATGGTCTATTACGGAGTCATGAAAATTTGCACAAAGGGATCACGCAGCATAGCTGTGAAGTATGCCAAAAGAAATTTACTAGCAAAAAAGATTTAATCAGGCACATGGTAGTTCACAGTGGATTAACACCTTACGCGTGTGACCTATGTAACAAGTCATTTAGTCAACGTGGACATTTGCACAGACATGCAAAAGAAGCTCATCGACGAATAAGGGAGCACAAATGTAACATTTGTGACAAACGTTTTGTTCGTAAAAGTCACCTAGCAGATCATATAAGAATACATACTGGAGAAAAGCCTTTTCAATGTGAGGAATGCTTCACAAGTTTCGCATCCTCGAGCAGCTTAGCCAGCCATATGGTTAGCCATCATTTGTAAGAAAGGAAAAAGAAAAATTATGTAAATGAGTATTCATTTGATAAATTTGCTATAAAACAGTTTACTTATTTACGGAATTAGAGATTTTTATTAATTATGTATATTTTTTGGTAATGCGGTGCTAAATAGTTTGGTATTCGCACTACAAGTTCTTTAGGTAGAATTCTAGTTTTATTAAAGATTACTTGATTGAACTCCTGTATCCTTGATTGGTTTAATTAGTGTACCTGTGTTGCAAGCATTCTATTTATTATTTGTCACTAGATTTAAACTATGATTCCTTAGAGCACTAAACTATTAGAATAGTAAGTGCGAAATTTGGATGCTTGTGTTCAAGATTTTTTTAAATAATAAAATATTGGCACTTTATTATGGCGAAAATTGTGTAATTTATTTTGTTGTTGTGGCTTCGGATGTTTGATCAAAATTTAGTTCATTAGGTACTTGTAAATAGGGAACGGAGTAAAAAATATTGTAAACTATTTATTTTTGCATACACAAAATACAATTAAGAAACGTCGATCGAAGGATGAGTAGTTGTATCTCAGTAACCTTGAATACAGTTTTGAGTTTTTTATTGTTAAAATAAAAGTAATGAGTACTTGGCTATATTGGATCCAAAGAATTATTGGATATGTAATATCAAATATTTTTAATCACTTATTCAAATAAAGTTAACTTAAAATAAAAAATTAAACCCATACAGATCAATATGTCAACAAAAATATCACAAATGTACATTGTTAGCTTATTTGAAAACTTACAAAATTTCACACCCAGCATTTGAATTTGAAGTACAACTGTTTTCTCTTATTTCCGCTTTGTTATTATAGATCAAGTTACCTCAGTATTGTTCGTTATGTTGTAGTAAAATTGATGCCGTCCATTGTATAAAAAAACATTGTTAGTCATTTTACAAAACGTGACGATTCAAACTTTTAATTGACATCTAAATTTATTAATTAAATCTGTCGAGTTTAAACCTGGAGTCCTGTTCAATATTGATTTTTTCATGCAGCGTGTCAATGAGTTTTGAATTTCTCCGCAGCATATCATTTGCAGGTGCAAATTTACAAAATTTGTTTAACAAGAAATGTGGAGAAATATGTGACTATTTAGCTTGCTCATTTGTGCAAATTATTATGTGCCTGTTCATGCCACTTGAACGTGAAAATTATTTTAAACATTTGTGGCACTTGAATGGCTTTTCACCAGTATGACCTCTGATATGACTAGTTAAATAACCTTTGTAAGCAAAGTTCTGGCCGCACAATTTACATTCGTGGTCCTTGATTCCATGATGAACTGCTTGCATGTGACTTTGCAAACTGCCTTTTTGAGAAAATGATTTTTGACATATTTCACACGTGTAAGGTTTTGAGCCACTGTGAAGAGTCATGTGTCGGTTTAAACCACTTTTTTGCTTAAAATGTTTGCCACATATTCCACAGCAATGGCGTTTAGTTCCATCGTGCGAAATTCGATGTACATATAAACTGTATTTTTGTAAATATGATTTGTCGCAATCACTACAACGATATGGTTTCTCTCCAGTATGTGCCAGAATGTGACGTTTCAGAGCAGTAGCTGATGTTAGAAATCGGTGACATAAATTGCATTTATAAGACGTTTCTGTTTTATGTATATTTAGGTGGCGCACTCGATTAGATTTTTTTGCAAATGATTTTTCACACTGATTGCACTGAAATGCTTTAATTCCATTGTGGACTGATTCATGTGAATTGAGACAGATTCTTAGAGAAAAAGATTTTTTACAAACGTTGCACGAGAAAGGCTTTTCACCTGTACGGGTCTGAATGTGCGTTCTCATAGATGAAATGTGTGAGAACGTGTTTTCACACAAATCAAAAGAATGGGGTTTCTCCTTAATGTGGTTGAGATAATGGTTGAAAAGATTGAAACCGAGGCGAAAGGATTTGTTGCAAAATATGCATGAATGCATACCGCCTTGGATATTGGTACGCAATCGAGTAACCACTGTTGAGCTTAAAAGTTCACCACATTTTAAATTCTCGGAAGCCATCTTAATTTCTTTGGGTCGAGATTTTGGGACAAAACAAAACTAAGTAAATACTCTTTTATGGAATAAATTTTCTCGGATAGTAAGCCTAATTGTAAAGTCAATAGTTTTTATTGTCACCGAAACTTCGTAAGAAATCGCTAAAATTTCACATGAATTTTTTTAATGTGAATAAAACCAAACTTATGCCAGCAGAAGACTTAAGACTCTTTTATGTAAAAGGACGACAGGAATATGAAGACTGAACGGCTTTACGCAGTACACAAATATCCTGACATAACAGAACATGTTTCTCACTTCAAGTGCATTTGAAAAACTATTGAGATACGATCTGTTTCTAAGCATATTGTAGCAGGTATAGTGCTAAAGTATGGATTTTACAACGTTGTATGACTGTTATATTAACATAATTTACTATATGGACGCGTTGTAAACATGTTCTTTCGTGTGATGTATGCAGTGCACGGACCTAAGTACCTACCAAGCGTAAATTTTACCTGAAACGAAGGCTTTTTAACTATCTAAATACGAAATTGTTTAGAATGCAGTACTATAAATTAGGAAGGAGATAACTGAGGCCATTTTTGATGACAAGTTGCAGGAGCATAAACTAAAAAAGAACCAAGTTAAGCATATACATGCAGCCGGAATTCGTTATTTTGAATCACTACTTATGTCATGGTTTGTAATATCTTGATTCATCATGATTGATTCTTATTCACGATTTCATTTATAATTTAAACACATTTGATGAAATAAAGTATGGTGGTAGACATTTTTGCGTATTAAATAGAGTATTCAAAACTATATATTTAATTGATAAAGCTGATATTGCTTTATGTTAAAACTAATTTCTTCTAAATATCCTAACGTTAATTTGATTTATAAAGTTCTTATTTCTTCGAAAGAAAAATTGGGAGTTGTTGAAGCGGCAAGTTGAATTTACTTGTCTAGGCAAATTATCTCTATAATCTGTTGCTGCACGCCAGCGAAGATACATAAATGTGTGTATTACTGACAGCTTTTATGTGAACTTTGTTTCAATGAGCAGTGATGAATCTAAGTTACAAACCACTGTGCCTTACTCACTTACTTATATAGCTACATAGCAATGGTGTGGTTGTGTGTAATGTAAACTGCAGCGGCATGTCTTCAGTATTTAAAATGACGTACACGACCAATTTTATTTATACACATGTTTGGTTTAGTTGGTCATACATGTATATAAAAGCAACTTATCTCGCATGCACTCGAAGGCAGTCACGTGGACTTGTTGTCCTTACAAACTGGTTGCGATTCATGCATACTTTTTTTAGATTCAGACTGATTGCTCGTTCTTGCACAGTGCAATAGTATCTGATATTTCGTAGATTACAAGCATGATAGTTAAAGCTAGAGTGCCTTTTTAAAATTTCTCCGGCAAATCAAACATATCGATAGATTTCAAAGACGTAGCACCTAATGGTCCAGTCTCGCGTGTAGATTGTATTAAAATAAACCCTGAGCGTCAAACGAAGTTGTTAGTGCATCCAGTGACAAAGTCGTTTGAGTCTAACAGTTTTTCCGAACTTTTATATTTGTTATTTTGTCTCTGAAAACCACAGAGAAAGAAATATTCACAAAATGTAATTTTACTAGCTCATTAGTAGAATTAAACTGACTGAAATCGTTTCCGTTTACTAATTCCTGGGCTAATCAAAACCGAAATATATTAAGATGACTTCCCACAATTTCAATACAGTTTTTACTGAGAAAGTGTTAACTTCCGGACGGAACTTAGGAAACAACTCAAGAATAAAAGCTGGCATTCATGAGTGCATATTCTGCCACAAAACACTTCCAAGCGTTTCCAAACTCTTCGATCACTTTCGTGGTCATATTAAGGAGAGACCCCATTTTTGTGATTTGTGTGACGATGTATTTACTCTAAGTTCCCATCTAAATAGTCACAATAAAGTTCACACAGGCGAAAAGTCCTACTGCTGCAAAGTTTGCAAACGAGCTTTCTCTCACCAAAGTAGTCTCAAGTCACATGAATTGCTGCATTCCGGGAACAAAGAATTCAAGTGTTATCAGTGCGAAAAAACCTTCCTTCGTAAATCAGATTTAGTAAAGCACACGAACACTCATAGTGCAATAACGCCTTATAAATGTAACTTATGTCAACGATTTCTGGCAACAGCTCATGCTCTAAAAACCCACATTCGAGTACATACTGGAGAGAAGCCATATCGATGTGGTATTTGCAGTAAATCGTTCACATACAAGGATTCTCTACAAAAACATGATGGTTTACACAGTGGTGTTAAACAGTATAGCTGTTTAGTGTGCCATAATAAGTTTGCACAAAAAAGTAGTTTAAACCGACACATGCAAGTGCACAGTGGTTTAAAACCTTTCACGTGTGAAACGTGCAGCAAATCCTTTGCTCAAAATTACGACTTGCAGAAGCATGTAAAAGCAGTTCATCTTAAAATCAAGGAGCACAAGTGCAATTTGTGTTTCAAGCAATTTTCTGCTAGTTGCGAATTAGTAGCTCATATGAGGGTCCATACAGGTGAAAAACCATACAAGTGCCAGAAATGCTTCGCTACTTTTTCACAATCAAGTAGCTTGAGAAAGCATGTGACCACTTTTCATATGTAAAGAAGCATGATTATAGGATACTTAGTTTGGCTTCGAGAACACTTTTGGTGAAAACTTTGCCCAAAAAACAATTCTAAGAAGGAAGTAATTAACATCCATGAAATAATTTATTATTCGTCATTGGTTATCGTCTTTGTATGGGTTGATCATCTCCTTTTGAATAGAATGTATTTTAATTGTTAAGCAAAGAAATCAATTCGCTAGCTACATAAAAAGTAATGTTAAATATGTACTTATCGTATTAGCAATAGTAAAATAATGAATATTAATTTGATCAAGCTGCTAACTCCTGAAATGAAATGCTTTTGTTATTTACAATTGTATGAATGAGCTTTACCCACGTCTCATATTTGCATCTTATAACCGAATGACCTGCATTTAATTTGTCCATCTTTCTCAAATAGTTTGCCATATGAACTCAGAAAATAAACTTTTCCTTCCTCTAGATAATTTACCTTTGTTTAACCTAATTTTGTGAAAGTTTTTACCTTGCACCTGGCCAGCATGTTCATGACATGCCAGAGAAGAAGTTAATTGATGGCAATTCCATCTTACGAAATATTAGTGCATATCAAGTTTGCTAACTACTCTGTTAAAAACGCAATTTAAAAAAGCAAACATCAAAATCCCAAAAGAATCCAGCCGAAGATGGTATCAACAATTCGCATTTGTAAATATTTTTTATTTGCGTTGACATTAAAAATATTACACAATTCTTTAAACTGTAAACCCTTATGTGTTTATTGTAAAGGTATAAAATTGTACATAGAGTTTATTTATTTAAATATAAATAAATATGTTGATTATAGTATTGTATTTTGCTTGACATCTTTACATTGTCTCTAATTAAATAAAACGCATTTCATATCTAGTTATATATTTAAAAAGTAATGAAATAAAATAAAATAAAATTCAAAATTTGAAAAAACGCTTTCCCATTCTGCAAACAAATTATGGCATTCATGTCCAATCGACTGGAAGGTCATGCTATCGGAATTTTCACATCATTCCATTGACCATTTTGCTTATCTTCGAAAAAATGTAATTGCTTCGAGCGGACATTTTGGAAAATAAACTATTATAGAGGTCCATGTAAGTGATTAACAATTTTAGTTGCTCATTTATGTGAAATGGTCACATGTAGGTTTAAGTTACCAGCGTTTGAAAAGGAAGCGAAGCAATTGTGGCATTTGTATGGCTTTTCGCGAACATGGACTCTTACATGCGTTACCAAACCCCTCTTGGTAGCAAACCGTATGTCGCAAAAATTGCAACTGTGATCCTTGATACCATAATGAACTGCATTAATATTGCTTTGCATCTTGTCTCGCTGGGCAAATGTTTTTGAGCAAACTTCACATGAGTAAGGTTTGAAACCATTGTGAAGTTGCATGTGTTGCTTTAAACTATGTTTAGCTGTAAACGCATTGTTGCATACATGACAGCTGTATGGCTTAAATCCATCGTGTCTTGTTATGTTTTTGTAGATACCCTTGGTGTGTAAAGATTTGTTGCAAATGCCACAACGGTAAGGCTTCTCTCCAGTATGTCCCTGAATGTGTGCTTTAAGAGCAGAACCTGTTGTCAGAAATCGGTGACATAATTACATTGAAAGGGCGTTTCACTTTTATGTATGTTTAAATGTCTTTTCAAATGGTATCGCGGTTTGAAGGCCCTTCCACAGAAATTGCATTTATGACTTCTGATTTCACTATGCACAAACTGATGGGTCTTGATATTGCATTCGTTAGTGAATGATTTTTTACAAACTTCGCACGGAGACGGCTTTTGTCCTGAGTAAGCTTTCAAATGTGTTGCAAGATTAGAAGTTAGCGAAAACGTTTTGCCACACAAGTCACAAGAATAAGGTTTTTCGTTAATGTGGCCCCGATAATGTTCAAAGAGTCTGGAAACAGGCAAATATTCTGTTTCAGAACATGCACTGATGAATACCGGCATGAATATTGGAATGTAACCAAAAAGCCTGTCTGGAAATAAACACCTTGTCACACATGGCACATTTAAAATTCTCTGTACCCATATCTACTGAATTCAATTGAATGTGATACAGAAATTAATAGCAATGATTACAAGCAGTTTGCAGGTAAAACTCACAACTAGGATAAATTTATGTTCACAGGTCTATTTAAGAAAGATCGGAATAAGATACACACAAAAGTTAGAAAATATTATCTGCTAACTCATAAATTAGATAAATCGTCAGGCATTATATTTAATTCACACTATACTTGGCCTGCCTATAAGTGGCGGGGCAAATCTCCGAGGAGGAAGAAGAATTCACAAAGGTAATTTAAATGACCCGAAAAGAAACTTCAAAATAGATACTGGCTTGTAATGGATTGTTCCATAACGTTAAAAGTGCGCACTTGGTTTTTTTTAATGTCAAGAAATGTTTGCGCATTTAAATACTTTTTTCCGACTGGGGTTAAGCTTTGTCGGGGCTGCACAATTTTTTTATGTAGTTAAAGTTTACAGTACTAAAAATTTCAAACATGTGTTTCAGCAGTATACAAGTGCTTCTTGTGCCCAGTTGGAAAAAGTAACTGGAACAAAAACTGCGTGACTATGTGTTAAATATATTAATGACCAAACATGGGTAAAATATTCAGTACTCGAAGTTTATATATTATACGTTGATGCATATTCATGCATACTAATAAAAAATATTTAAGAAACCTTTTCTTTTGACTAGAAATTTGTGCATGCTAGCGGATACGTACAAATATGAACGTAATCCGCAATCTGCATCGTAACACACGAAACTATGCCTTTCTGTTTTTGTTATTCTTTCAATACTGGCCAAGCATTGCAGCGTGGCAAGCATAAATAGTTATAATGCAAATATACTTTTAAAGCGGGGTATAAACCAAATAGCCCTCGCATTCACATAAAAACGACGAGGTCTACAAATTAAATACGTAGGCAGTCACGTACACACGACTTTTTACGTTGCATGTCATCTTCTATGCACTGCATGTGACCTGTGTATGTACCAACATTGAATCCAAGCTTCATCAAAATACGCACATGTATTTATAACGTAAAATGTAAATACAAAGCTGTGACAATCATTCACGCGGTGTAGTTAAAACAATATCATCTTCAGAGTTAAACATTCAAATGCAGTTGGTAACGTAAGTAGAGGGCCACATATCAAAATACAAGTGAAGTTAAAACCTAGTTTTATGTTAACCGAATAAAGTTATTGTGAAACTTGTTGAATTACTTCAATTTACATTTATTACTTAGTATGCATAGCTAAGAGAAGATTATTCATATCGACTTTTTATGAAGACCTTTAAGCAATTCAAAAAATTCAGCAAACCATTCAATAAATACATAGGGTTAGTTAAAGTAGTTGTTAATTATATACTCAATTGTTAAGTTGGACAAGTTGTGTTCAAACCATATTATACAAATTGCTAATTAATTTCTACAAGCTGTGCTTTAACTATTTAATTTCTAATTTAAGTTGCCTACCGTAAAGATTATCATGGCTCCAGGAGCGTTTAAATGTAACATTTGCGACAGATTGTTTGGCTCAAAGGGTTATCTACGACGGCATCTTAATATTCATTGCGATACTTTCAAATGTGTATTTTGCTATAAAAAGTTTCCTCATAATAGTGGTCTTTTCAACCACTATCGTGTTCACACAAAAGAGAGACCTTATTTTTGTAAGTTGTGTGATAATACATTTAGTCATAGTTCAAATTTTAAAGGTCACCTAAGATGTCACACTGGCGAAAGGGTATTTTCATGCAATGTTTGCAACAAGTCATTCGCGCAAAGAAATGGTCTAAAGTCGCATCAGTTGCTGCATAGTGGCGTAAAGAATTTTAAATGCGATCAGTGTGAAAGAGCATTTTTCAAGAAATTTAAACTGAAATGTCATAAATACACGCATCAGAAAGAAACGCCCTTCTCGTGTAATGTTTGTGACAAGTTTTTAGCGTCAGCAAAAAGTCTTGAAGAGCACATTCGATCGCATACTGGAGAGAAACCTTACAGATGTGCGATTTGTTCGAAAGCGTTTGCACAAAAGAACAGTTTTAAAACGCACATGGAGATTCATAGTGGCTTAAAAGCGTACAGCTGTGTAATGTGCACGAAATCCTTTACTCAGCGGCAAGGCTTAAATAAGCATATAAAAGCTGTTCATCAACGTATCAAGAATCACAGCTGCAATTTGTGTGGGAAACTATTTGTTACTCCCTGGGAAGTAAGAAATCATTCCAAGGTTCATACTAATAAAAAGGCCATTTAGATGTCAGGAGTGTTTTTCTGAATTTAGACAATTGGGTATTTAAAAACGCCCTATGGCCACCCATAATAAATAGTGAAGTGGTCGCTAATAGCTCGGTTGGTAGCTCAATAGAAGCTTAAAGTTTAAAATGAATAAAGGAGGTGTATTTTGATCGATGCTTTTTCAGAAGGAAACGTCTAACAGGTTTTACTAAAAATACAGGTTTAAACACAAAAAGCTTCTCATCTATCAGGATCGTTTTTTAATTCTTGATTACTTTTTAAGCATCCTAATTTTAGTGCTAGTGTTCACTTATTAATTTATTGAAGTGATTAAGTTTTGATTTAAAAACGTTTCCATTTTTCTATAAACTTCGTGCCACATTTATGTTTAGTAGAAAATATTACTCTAGTTTCAAAAAAAATATATTTTGAAACAATATTTTGAGGCTTAGCTTAACAGACTCTGAATGATCTAGATGAGCATTTTAATCGACCTATAACAGAACAATAATAGAACAATTTTCGGTTCAATGCAAACCATGGATATATGCAGGAGTTTGAACGGAGGCTAAACGGAGGTGTCCAACAACAATAATTTTGTGTACATTTGTATATACGTTTTATATATTAATTAAAAATGTTCTAAACTAATGATCGTAATTGTAAAAAAATATGTTGTGTCAAGTTTTGTTTAATCAGGTATGTACATTCACTTTAAAAACTTACATTTCATAACAGTTTAATAAAGTATTAACACGATTGTTGATTTTTTTGTCGTAGTTTGTATTTAAATGCAGTTTTTTAAATGTAAATAATAGTATTTAGGAAAAAGCTAAGTTTACTTTTTATAGTTTCTTTAATATAGTAACAATTTATAATAAAATACAAAATATATTTTACAAATTAGACTGTTGAGAGCTTATCCAAGATAAAAAACATTAAACAGACAAAGAGAGATTTAATAGGTTATGTAAATTATACAAGGTTAACAATGACAAACGGATACAAACAAATTGTTTCGTGTGTACACTCAGTTTTGGTAGAATCTAACAACATTGAATGCGATAAGCGGAAGCCAATATGAACTGAATTTGTAATTAGCTTTGAAAACGATTTAGCAGTGCCTTTCTTGGAAAAAAAATTATGCAGCGTCCATCTTAAGCAGTAATTTATTTCTACTTGAAATTAAATTGTCGTTTCCCGCAAGGTTTGATTCATTTATTCAATATAATATATTATCGTTGTGCCGTTGTATTGCTGGTAGGTATATTTATTCATAGAAATATGCATTTAAACTATATATTTTGAAAAGAATAATTTATTTAAGATATACTAACCTCAACATTGTATAAATACCCCCACTGTTAAAGTACCTAAATGATTATGGAGGTAACGATTAAGGTTAAACCAAACTGATGCATTATTCAGTGTTATTTCGTTTTCCTCAGGTTTGTAGGCTGTTGGAAAGTTTTGTATCATTCACTATTTTAATGGTTTCAAGAACCTTTAGCACCTTATTTTATTTTGACCTTTGAAAATATGAAAATCATGTTGATAATTCAGGGTCATATGAACAAATTATTCTACAAAATATTTACTACTGAATTTAAAAATCGTTGAGTAGTTAACAAAAAACAAAAAGAAATGTAATTGTTTTGTTTAATAATGTGAAGAAATACGATGTCACATGGAAGACAAAATACCAAATTTAATTAACTATTTTATTTAAACCCATGTAAATGACTGTATAATTGTTAGTGGAATAAAATTTTAATGCAATGTGTTTTTACAATAACAAGCAACAACTTTTATCTAAATAGTGGTTAAGTAACAATTTTACCTACGTGTTTCACTCTAAGCATTAAGGCTGCAAACATTTGAATTATCGTTCTGTAGGCTAAGATGTCCAGCGAAAGTCCAAACGGAGGACTTTAGGTGAAATCCTCTCCTCATTTATAAACAGCCATATGTTTTTCAAGTTACCTATTTTGGGAAAAGGTATTCGGACATTTGTTGCATTTGAAAGCCTTTTCACCAATATGAGCCCTCATGTTCGTTGCAAAATTACTACTTTCTGCAAACTTCTTGTCGTATGTGGTGCACGTGTACTTCTTGGTTTGATTGTGAACTACTCTTATGTGCATCACCATGAATCCTCGCCAAGTAGATGCTTTCTTCCATATCTTCCATTTGTCGGGCTTCTTTCCGCTGTGAGTTGTGGTGTGGTGAAATAAATCTCGTTTAAATTTAAATTTGTCCGGACATTCTTTTTAGGTAATCAGTATGTCGAATTTTATAATCCCTTAGACTAACTTGCTGACACTATTACATCATGGGGGTTTTCCTCCAGAATATATACGAATGTGTTGTTTCAGACTGGTTGCAAATCCAAGAAACCGGTGAGGTGAATTTAAATAGGGTTTTGGTTTAAATGTCTTTCCATTTGAGTTTTATTTGCGAATTTTCTTTCGCACTGATTGAACAAAAACCTTTGCAGTTTACTGTGGTTGAAGTTGTGACTTTTGAGGTTACTTCTACCATGTGTTTCAGATATTGCGTTTGAATGAGTGCGAACCACTGTAAGTTTTTAATTGACTTGTCAAGTCCAAAGCGGATGAAAACCAACATTATCATGCAATTATAAAATAAACACAGTTCAAGTTTCATTACGCGTCTGGGAAATTCCATCTTTTATTTCTATGCACAGTACTAAATCAAATTTATAAATTTTAATGCAGTATTACTCATTTCCAAAATGAGTTGAATACAGGTTCCAAACTGGTCATTATAATGGCTTTTAATGTACAAAACAGAATTTTATGCATGTAATTTCCCATCTGGTATCCATTAAAATACATGCATTAAGATATTCTAAACAAAAATTTGTGGTTTTGACATAAATATACCGCTTCTCTACGTTTCATTTATAGAAGTATATGACGCATATAGACGCATATGTAAGTTTAAACTACTCTTTGTTGCAAACTTATTCTGGCACTTATTACAGGTATACCGCTTGGTCCCGATGTGTAATTTTTCATGTACTCGTACGTCACTCTTTTTTGCAAACGATTTGTTGCAAATAGGACAACGATACGGCATCTCTCCTGTATGTCCTCTAATATGTGCTTTCAGAGCAAATGCATGTGTGAGATATTTGTTACATAAATTACACTTAAACGGAGTTTCCGTTTTATGTGTGTACGAATGGCCTACTAATTTAGATTTACGTAAAAAGGATTTTTTTGCACTCAGTACACTAGAATTGTTTGAGCCCACACATGCAGTAACTCATGAGTCTTAAGATGACCTTTTTGAGAGAAAGACTTTTTGCAAACGTTGCAAGAAAAGTCTTTTTCACCTGTGTGGTTTTTGATGTGACACCTCCAGTTGGATTTTTGGAAAAATGCTGCATCACACACATTACAATAATACGGTTTTTCGTTTATATGGCTCAATATATGGTTACAGAGATCAGTAACGCTTGAGAATGTTTTATTGCAGAATATACATTGGTGAATTCCCGCATTAAGATAGGAATGTACTAGTAAACTGTGCTTTGAATTTAAAACTTTGTCACAAGTGACACACTTAAAGTTTTCTCTTGTCATCGGTTTGTGTTTCAATCAGAACAAACGTTAAAAACTTTAAACAGCGTGAAATAAACTGAACTGAAACTCTTCTAACAAAAAAGGAGATTTTTTTAAAGAATACTGACAGTTCTGTATCAGCAATTATTTATGCCAGCATACTTTCAAGAGAACATCAGAACACCGGACAGGAGCATATAAAACTATGCTCAAGTAACTTGAATGGTATGAAATGATAATATGTGCTTCATTCGCAATGTCCTGAAAGCCTAATGAATGCTTGTACATTTAAATACAAACTTGCACACTATATCTTTTTCTACTGTCTGCCAGTGGCTGTCTCTAGTGGCTTTGTAAAAATGAGATATGCTCGTAAAGTTTACAGTACGTACAAGTAAGAGTTATTCATAAAGTTTATAAAAGCTTAAAGTATTTTCATTCGCTTTTAACCGATGTGCAAGCATTAGGAGTAAAAATAAATTCATCGTCAGTACCATAACGTTGTCTATATGCAATTCGCGTCTTAGGTACATACTTTTTGCTTCGTAGTACCACGTGCACTGGATTCATAACAGAATATCGAGTGTTGAATTCCTTTCGAAAATATTTGTGTTTGGCATGAACGCAAATCATAATCCCTTAAATAGCAGTATAAGAGGACAGGTGAAGCTAACACGCATGTATGTAGTCTGTGTATAGTTGTGTTTCAGAACAAGCATTAGCATTGTCAACCAGTTAAAGTAAGTATCCCACATTCATTCGTTATCATGCAAACAAAAAGGTGCAGTCGAACACTTACATGATACACATTTTTCTCAAAAGTACTCATTGCACACTGGTTCACTTAAAACAGATGTGCGCATCACGCATACAAAGCTGAACTCGTAATACTGAAGTAAAAGAAACGAGAGCATGTAAACCTCTATCCAGGTTTTGTCAATATCACTTTTATTTGCTATATTTTACACTTCACAGTCAGTTTGAGTACACACAAGTTAAAAAAGATTCTTGACTATTTGCTACCAAAATATATTATTTTGTTGGTTTCAAAGTCATTCATGTGTAATAAAACTCAAGCAATTTTTTCTCTAAATTAATTCATAAGCCTATTCCACAATTTTTTATTTGCTGAATTGAAACAAATTCTTAGTAATTTAAAATTACATTTAAAAGAATTCCAAAGTGCAACTGATTTCAAAGCGCCAAATTGTACTTGATCAAGTTAGTCACAATAAGATCTGTGTTCAAACTTTTGTAGTATCAGTACACCGCAATTAAAATGGCTTCTAAAAACCTTAAATGTGGTACATGTGACAAAGCTTTCAGCTTCCGAAGTGCCTTGGCAGCACATAAAAACATTCATCTAGGAAAACATCAATGTCTATTTTGCAGTAAAGTATTTGAAACTGTCAAAAATCTATTTCAGCACTATCGCATGCATACTAAAGAGAAAATACACGTGTGCAATTTGTGTGACCAGTCGTTTTCACAAGAGTCCGGTTTGAGCAAACACATAAACTTTCATACTGGCGAGAAGCCATACTTGTGTAACGTTTGCGACAAATCATTTACTGAAAAACGTGGTCTCATTTTACATGAATTGCTGCATAATGGATCGGGGGAATTCAAATGCACTCAGTGTGAAAAATTATTCGGTCGGGAAGCGTACTTAAGAAAGCACTTAATCACGCACAGAAAAGAAACACCTTATCAATGCAATCTGTGTCTAAAATTTCTGGGTTCAGCGACAGCTCTCAATTTTCACATTCAATCACATACTGGAGAGAAACCTTACCGCTGTGGCATTTGTGACAAAACATTTTCACAGAAGTCTAAATTACAAAGGCATGAAGATCGCCACAACGGCATAAAGCGCTTTAGTTGTCAAAAATGTGAACACAAATTTTTAACACATCACGAGTTAAGCCGTCATATTAGAGTGCACCGTGTTGTGAAACCGTATACGTGTGACATGTGCAGAAAATCATTTGCTCACAAAGGAAGCATGCAGGAACATATTAAAGCCTTCCATAGCCAAATAAAAGAGCACAAATGCAATTTTTGTGGGAAACACTTTGTTGGCAGAAGTAATTTAAAGGACCATGTGAGAGTACATACTGGTGAAAAGCCATTTGAATGCCAAAAGTGTTGCTCTGCATTCGCACAAAAAAGCAACTTGAAAAGACATATGGCGACTCATAAGTAAGGAAATAAGATTTTTATTGATTCTACGCAGTTTCGAAGAAAACATGAAAGTTGTCTTTGAATGCCGAATAAAATCAGAATCAACATTTAAATTTGTAACGCTTTTAGTTCAAAAGTTTAATTTATTTTTGTTCGAATATGTCTTGCGCTTAGTTCATCTAAGATTAAAAGGTAAACTAGGTTAGAGAATTACCAATAATTATAAATTAAAATGTAAGTGCTACTTTATAACTAGTATGATTTTATATATTCAAATTTAGTACTTATTTACGCATGGGGACTTACATTGTAAAAATATTACATCTATTTGGACGGTAATTAGTGAGACATATTTGGAGAACTGTTTAATGGTAATAAGAACGAAATTCAAATTGCATAACTGAGCTTCGCAATGGCTCAGTCTGTCATAAATGTAGGTTTTTGTACATGTTTACCTTTTATGCATACACTTTCTTGCTTCAGTTATGATTTCTATACGCGAGTGTGAATAAAATACTACTTGAATTGCGTAATATAAGGAAATAGTATAAATAATGAAAAATTTTTACAAAAAACTTCTAAAGAATATTTTGTTTTTATAAAAAACCATTAAAAATGAAAAGGTATGTTTTCAACCAGTACGGAAAATCACTTCTTCACGTTCTTTTAGCCTGAGATCAATTCAAAGTGAACTAAAACCTTTCGTATCATAATACGAACATATTTGCTCGCATTGTTCGAATTATGAAATAAGTAATTAGCATCACGATGTCGTTAAAAATATTATTTATGTAATATCCTTGTGTGACACCAATTGTTTTTAGCAAAACGAGTTTAGACACGAAAACGAATTTTTATTGTAAATTTCTAACTACGAATTACGTTCCTGTGGCAATAGCTACAGAATAGATATAAAACTAACTTGAAAAACCATTTTGTATTAATTCTAAAAACAAGTAAACAATATATAAGACTATTTTATTCCACTATCCAATCTTATATGTATGTACTAATGCATTTATTAATTATTCATATACATCAATATTTTGGTACAATTTGATCTATTTATATATTCTGATTTTATGTGAATCTATTCTAACGAATACGCTTTGCTGAGTGAAAACAAAGGTGAAACTCATCTTCTTTTCACTTAAGATTAGGAGTGGAAATGTAAATAGTCCCCCAGATTACAACATCAAGGCCAGGACAAAAAGTTGTAACTATTTAGAAAATTGCAATGCATTTTAGCCTGGGAAAATATAAAAGTTTATCAATATTTATTACAATTTATTTAAAGTTAATTTATTGCTGCCAAGTCTTGTTTAAAGTACAATAGCACACAACCTTCCAAAATAAATTATTACAAATTATAGACGGTTTGGCCAAAATATATTTACAATACATTTTACAAAACTGGAATATTTTTTTACTCTCACAATTAATGTATATTGAAATAAAAAATATCAGAGCTCAAAGTCAAAATGATTTGATTGCAATGCAACTTTTTCACTTAGAATGTGTGCGCATATGTTCTCTCATGTTACTTGAACAGGCCCATGTCGAACCACATTGATTACATTTGAAAGGCTTTTCGCCAGTATGAACTCTCATATGGCTAACTAATTCACCCCTGGTGACGAAGTGTTTTTCACATAAATTGCACTTGAGTTCCTTGATTCCTAGGTGAACAGCTTTGGTATGCCGCTGCAATTCTCCTTTTCTAGCAAATGACTTATTGCATGTTTCACACGTGTGAGGTTTTAAACCACTGTGAAGTTTCATGTGCTGCTTTAAATTACTATTTTCCTTAAACTTCTTGTGGCATATTTGACAGCTAAACGGTTGAATTCCATTGTGGGATTTTTCATGTCTTCGTAGATGACCTTTGCGTAAGAATGATTTGTTGCAAATTCCACATCGATGTGGCTTCTCTCCAGTATGCCCTTGAATATGTAGTTTTAGTGCTGGAGCTGATGTCAAAAATTGTTGACATAAACTACATTCATAAGGCGTTACTGTTTTATGTGTGTACGTGTGCCTAACTAAATCTGCTTTGATTGAGAATGTTTTTTCGCACTCGGTACATTTGAACTCTTTGATTGCAGCATGCCGCATCTGATGAGTTTTGAGACTACTGCTATGAGAGAATGGTTTTCCGCAAACTTGGCACATGTAATGTTTTTCTCCTGTGTGAGCTTTAAGGTGTATTCTCAAACTTGTAGGATGTGAAGATGAATAACTACACAAATCACAAGAGTGTGGCTTCTCGTAAATGTGGCTACGAATATGAGCGAACAAAATAAAATCGCTCGTAAAGGTTTTGTTGCAGAAGATGCATTGGAAATGACCAAAATGTATATTTAAATGTGCACGTAAAACTTTTCTTGTACCAAATACTTTGCCACATTTTGAGCATTTATAGCTCTTTCCAGCCATCTTATACTGGTTCAATTTATACTAATTTAAAAATCAAAATCAAAGAAAGAACACGAAGTTTGGAAATTTTTCTTAAATATTGTTTCAATGTTTTAAATATGGTGTGTCGAGCGGCAAGCTGGAGACTGAAACTAACAGTTTCAATGTTTATTTGAGATATTTTTAATACGTTTTAAATGTTTAGAAAAAATGTATAATATATTCAACTAGATGTCTTGTGGACAGCATAGACAAAAAGAAAAAAGGTAGACTGAAGTAAGTGTACTAGTGCGACGAGCATGTTTGGCGTATTTAAATATGTTTCATATAACATGTAGTCAAACGAATATGATGACTACGTGACTAGATGCATGCAAAGGATTCGTGTTGGCGTCGCATTTTTGAAATCCTATATACAGCAGCTTATGGTGGTAATCCACTATCCGTCTAGTTACGCTATCAGCAAACGTATCTCACACCACAAGCACAATATTGCACCCTTGCCTTTTATACTAAGGCTGCTAATAATAGCTTAACAATACACTGAAGTCTAAACCTAACCTGTATAAATTATTGCACTGAGTTCAAGCATAAGTCTACAAGCCTACAAGCATAAGTTTTTTCACCTTATTTTGCTAAGCATTTCATACTATTTGATTAAAACGAGAAGGATGGCTCCAAAATTTTCTAAATGTGACACTTGTGACAAAGTATTCAGTTTCCACAGTGGTTTACACGTGCATAAAAATATTCACCTTCGTAAAAATCAGTGCATATTTTGCAATAAATTATTTGGGAGCATTGACGATCTTTATCGACACTATTGAATGCATACCCAGGAGAAAGTATATGAATGCGACTTGTGTGACAAGTCGTTCTCACAACCTGCTAATTTAACCAGTCACATGAACACTCGTACTGGCGAAAAGGCTTATTCGTGCAGCATTTACAAAAAATCTTTTTCTCACAGGTCTTATCCGAAAAAACATAAACGATGCCATAGAGGAATCAAAGAGTTTAAATGTTATCACTGCGAAAAAGCGATCTTACGTAATGATTCTTTAGAAAACCACCTGAACCCGCATAAAAAATAAACTCCATTTCAATGCAATTTGTGTCTAAAATTTTTGGATCAGCTTTTTCACTTGAAACACACATTCAAGCACATACTGGAGAGAAACCTTATCACTGTAGCTATTATCCTAAGGCGTTTGCACAACGCAGTGTTTTTCAAGAACATGAAGATCGTCACAAAATAAAGCGCCAGAGCTGTGAAAAATGTGACCACAAATGTTTAACCAGTATTGCGTTAAACCGCCATACGAGAGTACAACGTGTTTTAAAACCGTATACGTGTGACATATGCAGTAAATCGTTTTCTCAAAATGGAAGCATGAAGGCACATATCAAAACCTTTCATGCTCAAATTAAAGAGAACAAATGCAATTTGTGTGGGAAACATTTTGTCAGCAGAAGTAATCTAAGGGACCATGTAAGAGTACATACAGGAGAGAAGCCTTTTAAATGCCAGAAGTGTTGCTCTGCATTTGCACAATTTAGCAAATTGAAGACACATATGGCAAACCATAAGCAGGAAAATAAGATTCCCAATAATCTTTCACGGCTCTGAACAACAAATCAATGTAAATGGGTAATTCTGAATAAAATGTAGATATTTTAATCCAAATTTAATTATTTTAAGCAGGTGTTAAATTTAAAAAGGGCTTTTTATGGTATGAATGTCTTCCCCGACATGATTTAAGATTTTATTGTAACACAATTATTTAAAATTATTATAAAACCTTGTTTAAATTAGAAAGTATTTACAAAAATAGGTTAGCTATATTTCAAAATCTTCCTTTGATCATACTTTCAAGCAATAAGCTTTTCTATTTGTACATAAACCAAAACAAATTAAACTAATCGGTCTATAAATCCCGTAAATTGTTACATTGCGGAACTTAAATATATAATGAAATTTGTACATAAATAGTGTTCTATATTAAATGCGATTTTTTTTCACAAATTATTCTTTAAGTTATCGTATTATTTCTTAAAATAAACTGTTAAAAGTACGTTTTTATTATAAATCAAAAACGATATACCTAGTTATAGCAGCAAACAACAAGTGAAACAGTAGTACTTTTTGGAGCATAGCAATATTCTGACTTATAAAACTTTCTTATTTTACATTGTTCTATCCCCGTTGGGACAGTAATTAACATATCCGTAATCCACGTTTTGGTACGGATTTGACATAATTCGAACGAAACCGCAACCAATGCGTTTAAACATAAATTATCATTTAGATTATTCTTGGTCATATTGTGCACTTCAGTTTCATTTTGATCAACTGTATGCAAATAACTTCATTTGCATTATTAAGAACTTTATAATTAGCCAATTTAGAACAGAGAGATTTTACATGTACAAATGATTAAACGTTTCGTATTTACTACTCGGAATATAAATATTTTGTTTATAGTGTACACAGAACTGCAGTTTAAAAAAATCGTTTTTTCGCGTTAAGTGGAGCAATTGGTAATCTAACTTGATCACTTGTGAAGAGTAGACATGTGCCTGCTCAAGCTGCTAGATTGTCCAAAGGCAGTGAAGCATTTTTGGCATTTGTAAGGCTTTTCACCTGTTTGAACTCTCACATGCTTCACTAAGTCACATCGTAAAGAAAATTTTCTGCTACACAAATTGCATTTGTGCGTTTTGATGCCATCATGAACTGAAGTCATATGCCTGCGCAAACTGCATTCTTCGGTAATGGACTTCTTACATATTTGACACTGGTGAGGTTTCAAGCCATCATGAAGTTGTATATGCCGGTTTAAATAGCTTTCTTCTGCATATTTCTTGTGGCATATTGAACAACTATGTCGCCTAGGCTTGTTGTGTCAATTTTTATGTCTTTGAAGGTGACCCTTGTCTGCAAATGATTTGTTGCAAATGCCACATCGGTGGGGCTTCTCTCCCGTATGCCTAAAAATATGTTCTTTGAGAACAGTTGCTGACGTAAGAAATTTGTGGCAAAGCTTACATTCGAATGCTGTTTCTTTCTTGTGTGTGTTCAAATGTTTTTCCAAATTGGATTTATCTATAAATGTTTTTTCACACTGATTGCACTTGAATTCTTTGATTCCAGTATGGCGCAACTCATGTAATTTGAGGTTTCCACTTTGAGAGAAGAATTTTCTGCAGACACTGCAACAGAAAGGCTTCTCGCCTGTATGAGTTTTATTGTGAACTCTCAAATTGTTAAATTGTGCAAAGGAAGTGTCACATAAATCACAAAAATAGGGTTTCTCGTTAATATGGCTGCGGTAGTGATTGAAGAGTCTGCGAACGTCGGCAGATTTTTTGTCGCAGAACATACATTGATGTAGGCCAGAATGGATTTTCGAATGCAGTAGCAAATTCCTTTTTGCACCAAAAACTTTCTCACAAATAGTACACTTGAAGTCCTCTATAGCCATCATGATTTAATTTGATTAAGACCAATACAGAAATAAACGGGAATTATTGGGAACTGTAAAGACCATTTCTATGAAACTAAAAAAGTGTTTGGATTGAAAACGTATAAGACACACAATGTATATACGTTAGCCTGAAATTGAAATTAACCACTTTTTAAGAATATGAGCTGAATACTTTAAAACGAGATATAAAGTTTCAGTTTTGTTTTAACATGTTTCATTTCAATCAAAAAACGAGGTGATATGAAGAAAACAATACTGAGTTTACTTAAGAAGAATGACAATTATGTTGAACGTGTGAGGCAACTGTTTCCCACCAATTGTATTTGGCGCATTGTATATATCTACATGTTAACTTATGGTGAAACACGTCGTATTTTTGTGCATCCTAGTGCCATTGTTAACACTTATGCGTACGTGGCGAACTGCGTGTACATTTTGGTTTGTCCGACTTGTAGACTAAGCATGTTGCCAACGTTTGGCTTTATTGGCATTGAAGAATTACTTGATGTGAAACTGTAGATTTTGGTTTTTCGTATAGCATATCCTTGAAACACGTGGACGAGTTTAATACCTACATAGATTTTTTTAAATAAAACAATATTGCCTTATCGTTTTATACGAGTATGTTTAGTTACTTTAAAGCACTATTGTGCTCAATTGATTTATTTGTTTATGTGATTGGTTTACTAGATACAATTCAGGGCTGAATTTTAGTCTAAATGTTTGGTATTATAAAGGCCTTCCGAAGGCTATTTATTGTTCTTGAAATATTTTAGACCCTCTCGTATTGATGATTGCATAGTATGGGTGTGTTTGGAATACCTTTTTTTCTGTAAGGGAACTATATGCAGTACTTAACAACAATAACATAAAAATTAAAGACATTTGAAAACTTTGAGATTACATATAACGGTGCAAAATAGGAGTTGAACTATTTTTTTGAATATCAAACAACATACATAAAATGCATTACAGTTAACTGGACAACTATTTTTGGATAAACGCTTTTGAGCATATTATGCATAAAAGTGTATACACAAATGTATTTTTATACATGTTAGGTATGATGCTGTATGGACATGAATGCAACGTATCAAGTTATAATCCAACTGCGTACACTAGTGAAGGAACAATGTGTAGGAATTAAGACACTACGTTTGAATATTTTCAATACATGTTATGGCACATAAACAAAATATTCTAAAAAATCATCATACGTCAATACCACCAAAATCTCTTCCTTTTCTTAGTCCTGAGAGTGTTTAAGTGCAGGTACATTTGTGGAAAATCAATGCAGTCAATAGTGATTTAAATAGTAATTGCATTTTACTGCGTGGTCGTAACGGAAGTTTCTCAGCAATACATTGGAGAAGTACAAATTCAGACACCAACATGATTGAAGTCGTTTTAAGTATAAGTTGTATTAATTTTAAATTCTCGGCATACTAGTTTTGTACATTTCTTGCGGTTTTGTGACTTTGTATCACAACTGAGTATTTAAGTTCAAACATGTGTTTTTCATTGAAAAATTTTGAGATAAAAAGTTGCACGTTCGCTAGTTTCTTATAATTCCCTACAAAATTTGAGATAATGGTCACTTGTTCAGAATTCTATCTTAGATATCGTACAATAAAAAGTTGAACTAAAATTGCCACCCTGGATGGATTTGAAATCAAGAGATCAGTTGAATAAATGTTTAGATTATAAACATATTATAGTCCAAAACTTACCTGGAACTCTTAAACTGTGTCGGATTATATTTGATTTTTAGTTTGAAGGCGAAATGTCACTAGAAAACTTTAAGTGTCCAACTTGTTACAAAGTATTCAGGTTAAGCAAAAGTTTACAGAAGCATGTTAATCTACATCTTGGAATATACAAGTGTATATTCTGCAACAAAACCTTTAGAAGCAATCATGACCTATTAGACCACTATAACGCTCATATTCATGAGAAATCTCATTTTTGTGACTTGTGCGACCAAGCGTTTTTAACAATGTCTGTTTTGAGGAGACACATTAAATCTCATACTGACGAAAAACCCTTTTCATGTAACATATGCCCAAAAACGTTCTCTCAAAATGCTCACCTCAAAACACATGGGTTAATACATAGTGGAATTAAAAGATTTAAATGCGATCACTGCCAAAAAACCTTCTTGGAGAAAAGAACCTTGAAAAACCATTTGAACACACACAAGACCGAAACGCCTTTCAAATGCAGTTTATGTAGCCGATTTCTTGGATCAGCAAGTGCTCTCAGAAACCACATAAGAAGCCATACTGGAGAGATTCCCTACAAATGCAACACTTGTTCAAAGGCATTTGTCACAATAAGCCATCTACAGAGTCATGAAAATCGACACAAAGGCATCAAGCGACATAGCTGTGAAGTATGCCCCAAGAGATTTACTGAAAAAGGTGATTTAAGCAGGCACATGTCAGTTCATAGTGGATTAAAACCATTTTCGTGTGACCTGTGTGAAAAGTCATTTAGTCAACGTGGATACTTGCAAGGGCATATAAAAGCAGTTCATCAAAGAATAAAAGAGCACGAATGTAATTTGTGTGAAAAACGATTTGCTCAAAAAAGTCAGCTAGTGGGTCATGTAAGGGTCCATACTGGGGAAAAACCTTTTAAATGCCAGGAATGCTACATTGGTTTCGCATTTTCAGGTAACTTAGCCAACCATATGGCTAGTCATCATATAAATATAAGAAAGAATGACATATAATAAATATACGATTTTTTATTGTAATAAATTTGCTGTTTGTGTAGTAGATTGATTGCTTTTATTGTTGTGTTGAGGAGATAATGAGTTTAATTGTTACAAACTAGGTGCTTAAAGTAAACTTTGTCTCTACAATTTCCAATTCCACGTTAGCTATTTCATTGATTTTTTGTATCTTAAATAATCTCAATATTATATAAGTCATGGGGAAGTATGTTCCCAAGTTTACTGGTTTAATTCAAGATCTGAACAACATTTGTTTTCCTATCTTAATGACAGCTATTTTTAAAGTTTTCACTTCCTGTCTTTGTCTTCAAATATTTTTGGGATATTTTCTGGAGGTGTATAAGTACCACCACAAATTTTGTAAAGTTTTCTTTTGTCAGCGAGTTTGACGAACGCAAACATATGAGCTAGATGCTTTGCTCTTAATAGGAGCTTATCAATGTTACCGATAAGTCTCTTAATAAAGTTCTTAAAGTTAAATAATTTTGAAGTTGTTGTTCATATGATGCCACATAATTTGTTTTCTTGCTATTAAAGGTGTAAATTCAAATGTTATTTTTAAATTATTCTTTCTCTTAAAGTTTAAAAGTTGTAGTGAGAAGAAGTAATTAAAAAACTGGTTAAATGTATAAAATTATAAATGTTTTCCCTTATTCTACTACGACATAATTGGTCACAAAACTTAACTAGAATTTATGTTTTAATATTTTTGTTAAAGCCTTCGTGTGTATAAATGCATACATAAGGTTTACTTTTTTAAATATAACACTTCAAGATTTATTTGTGTCAGTCGAAATATGTAAAAATAACAATTCCGGACATTCTTAAGTTTCATTTGTCTTTATTTAGCTTATTCTTCAAGAATTTATTGAGTTTATAAGAGAAATATTTTTTTATATGTTAAATACACTTATGCCATAAATCAGACATAATTTTCAGATTTGTAATAAATATTTTTACATGTCCATCGAAACTTAAAAGTCATCATTATGTCTCATCTGTTTCGACGTAGTAATTTCCTCGTTAGCTGAACCGCTACGAAAGCTCGAATACTGTTCAAATATTTTACAGTGATTAGATTTAGTATCAAGTCCACAGTCCACAGGTAGCCCAAATCCTTAACTTTATATGCACTTACCCAACTAGAAGGACGGAATAATCTTTTCTAAAAATACAAATATATCAAGAGGAAAATTAAAATATAGGACCAAATAACACCTTAAAGAATAACTACCATTAATTTAACAAAAAAGTTAATTACAATTTAAAAAAATAAAATGAAGGAAAAGTAAGAATACAGCAACTACAAATATAAAATAAAAAATACTAAAAAAAACTCGATAAAAATTTAAATTCCAAAGTAAATAAAAAAAAATATTACAAGTTTAAATAAAAAATGAACAACAAAATTAATTCAATCAACTACAAAATTAAATTTAAAAACCAACTACAAATTTAAATTTACATTATAAATAATCTACATTATAATACAAAAAAGTTCAGGAATTTTCTATTAATCAAAATTTGACTCAAATGCCATATTTGAAAATAGAAGATAAGTAATACACCGAAAGCAAGGGAAATATAAGGATTAATTAGTGGGAAAATTGGATCAATTTCACCCTTATTTTTGATCAAAATATTTTAAAATTTTATCTTTTCAAATACGTGTAATTGGGAAAAACACAAGATTTATTGACAAAATTAATAAAGCCAATAATTTTAGCAACAACATAACATATAGTTAGTTTCCATCCTTAAACTACAATTAGCGTTTAGAATTGTAAAATTGAAGTTGGGAGATCTGGCTCACCGATAAAAAATAGCCACATGTTTGTTTAAACTGTCTGATTGTGAAAACGAAGAAATGTATATGTGGCATTTGGATGGCTTTTCGCCAGTATGTGTCTCATTAAATTACCTTTCAAAGAAAAGAGTTGACCACACGAATTGCATTTGTGCTTCTTGACTTCACAATGAACTGAATCAGTATATTTTTGCACCTGGGATCGTTGAGCAAACGTTTTTGAGCATAAATTACATGCGTGAGGTTTTAAACCACTGTGAGTTCTCATGTGCTGGTTGAAGTATTTTTGTGTGAAAACTTATTGTGGCATATTTGACAGCTGTATTTAATTCCAGTTTACAAATTTTCATGTGCTCGTAGATGGCTCTTGTTCATAAATGACTGGTTGCAATTGTCACAACGAAAAGGCCTTTCTCCGGTATGTCCTCGAATGTGGAGTTTGAGAGCAAATGACGATCCCAGAAAACGCAGGCATAAGCCACATTTATAGGGCGTATCGGTGTTATGTGTGTTTAAGTGGGTTTTTAAAGCACTTTTGTGTCTATGTCTATCATCAAACCATCTAAAGCAGTATATCGAAGTGTGCAAACGAATTGATATGCATAACAAGCAAGTAGACTGCAACCAATCAACATGTTTGCCAGTAAGTATAAAATTGTGTACGTACAAGGCCATAAAGATTTCGCGTATAAATACAGAAAGGTGTAAAAATGTACTACATATGCTACACATAAAGACTGAGTGCTTCACAAAAATAAGTGTACTTAATTTAGTGCCGTATGCTACAGTCTTTTAGTTATTTTAGTCGACTTTTAAATTCTTTTTCCTTTTATTCATGAGCCTCACAATGCTTTTCATAAATCCTAATCAGCATTTGATTTTAAAAGTTCGAATTTTAATTTACTACTAAAATAGACTTTTTCATGATGCAGAGACGTATGTATCTCTGAATATCATAAATTACTTTGGTTCAAGAAAGCGTCGGAAAATCTGCATTGCCCATTATTTGTTACAGTTTGTGAAACGGTAATTTGTTTAGTACTTCACAAAACAATATTACTTCAAATCACCAACCCTAAGTCATATATATATAGACATTTTAAATGAAAATACATATCATTCATTTTTAACGATTAAAGTATGACACAAAATCTCAAAATACCAACTTATTCAGAGTTTTATTAAAAATATCGTTTCATATATATTTTGGTTACAACATTGGCCTGCTAAAAGGCATTTTGTAAAAGTTTGTCTGCTTGGTGGTACATTGAGCTGAATACCTGAGTATGCATTTTTGACAAATCGAAGTGAAATTTCAGCATATTAGGGTGTGCAGCTGGACACCTGCATTACATATCCGCCTCTAATATTTTCAACAAACTACCAAGCATAAGCAGAGTGTACAGTGTAAACATCGTGTGCAGAAAGTCTTACAATGACACAACCGTCTTCATGCTAGCTAATACATTCATTTGAACTCGTACTCAGCATCAAGAGCTCTCATGAAATTGTGAGGGTACAATTTCATCGTAGCATATATTTGGATCAAGATGCATGTATAACAGTGCGAGGTAAAGTTTTTCAAGGTACTTTATCCATATATTTTATTTACTGTAGTCAACCAAATTGCATTTTCTCAAGTGCATTGTTGTGCGCATCATACAGTTAAAATCAACCATTTAATGTTTTATACGTCTTATTTATAAAGCCACTTAACAATGTTTGAGTAAGTGCTTGTAATGTGAAATGCAGCTGCATATCTTCAAGTGCATGCATGTCAGGTGCACAATTAACATGGCCATCGCTACTTGTGCACATGAAAGGTTTTGGTGGACATATCTGCGTTCAAAAGCAAATCGTCCGAACATAACGGCAGTCACGTAGATCGAGTTTTTGTGACAAATGGAGTGATTTCTAAATGTATTTTAGTCCTTTGAGATTCAGTTCGATTGCTGTTCTAAGCATGCATTAGCATTTGTCCTGTGTAAATTTGAAAACGTGATAGTAATATTATACCAAGTTTTAATACTGATTTGAAATTATCGCTGCAAGTTACAACTTCGAAGATCTTGAGTTGACAGTCCATTCCGTTCCGACCCATTCAATTGGCTTCTATACCGAACTTAAAAATATTTTCGACTTGGTATATAAGGTGTTATACTAAACTAAAATTAATTAATTTAAAAAAATAGTTTTGCCATTAAAACTTTGACTGATATTAATTCTGAACTTTTTTCCAATCATTTCTTGGTCAGCCCCCATTGAAATAAATCAACATGGCCAGTAATAACTTTAAATGTGTCACTTGTGATAAAGTTTATAGATCAAGGCGCAGTTTACAGAAGCACTCCATAAGTCACACTTGTATTTACCAATGCATATTTTGCAACAAAACTTTTGCCAACGTGACTAATCTCTTCAATCATTTTCGTAGTCACACTAAAGAGAGGCCACACATTTGTGATTTATGCGGGGACACATTTTCACATATTTCTTCCCTGAGAACTCATATTCAAGTTCACACAGGCAAAAAGCCCTTCTCGTG
>JAQFZG010000298.1:0-38072 GCA_034695465.1 Entomobrya nicoleti | reverse complement strand
TAAATTATTGTAGTGACAGAGAAAATTGCCTTCATTACAATGAAGGATTCTGTCATGAATATGAATAAATAAATAAACAAGTCTTCTAATCAAGAAAAGGTTTAGCTGCTTTAAGTTTCCTAGCAGTTTGAACATCTGCACACTAGAACAGTTCAGTTCATTGCACATTTTATGAAATGATACTAACTACCACACTTCAAAATGCATACTTAAGATACTTCAAATACTTAAGAAAAATGGGAACAAAAGGAAGAAAACAAATATAACAGGACGCGCCACGCCAAGGGCGTCTAAGCATCAAGCTCAATAGTGCATTTTTTTACTACGACTGGAAGATTAGTGTATAACGAAGAACAATGAGGAATGAATAGGGTTATAATATTTAGTTCACTTTAGGCAACAACCACAGTCATTAGTGTAAACGCACTATTGCTCTTGTAAGACAATACACAGCAGAGAGCAGGTGTAAATGATTTCAAGTTTTACATTTATCCACAAAAAATTTCTGAGCAAACAAAAAACATCTGGAGATACGAATGCATGAAACTATGAAGCACAAACTGAATATTTCCTTAAATCCACCAAAATTTAAGTGCGTGGGTACTTAACATAGCAATATATTGTAAATTATAATTGAAATCCTACATATTTCATTAAACAGATGCATTATCGTATTTAATCGTTTAACTAAAAATTTAACAGTAAAAGGTTTTTTTTTGGCTTGGATATGCTCACACAACAACTTCCTTAATTTTAATTGCTTAGCGTTGCACGAAGTTAACTTGACCAAAGAATACTTATGACATTGCCTTTGATTGTTGTACATAGCTTAAAAGCATAATCCCTTACTATGAAAAAGACAAATGTATTCATACCCTGTTTAGATACATATGCTAGCCTGCACACATGCATGTGCTTTACCAAACTATTGTATTCAAGTTAATAATGATAAGTATTGTCCTAAAAAGTTCTTGTTCTTAATGTTGTGTGTATACCGCATCAGAATGTATGCAGAGACAAAATCTTTAGCGAAACGAATGACTTGAAACCACAACGAAAGTATTATACTGAACAACACGTGTTTTCATGAACAAAAGGTTTAGGTGCTTTACTAGTAACTTATCTAACAGTTCCAGCAGCACACTAGAACAGTTCAGTTTATTGTACATTTTGCAAAATTATGCTCGTCGGCAATGCCATACCTCAAACTTACATGTTACATAGTGAGAATGGGAACACCAAAGAAAACAACATGCATCAATAAAAGGTAACCAATATAATATGGGTCCACCAAGGGCGTCTAGACATTAAGTTCAATAGTGCATTTTTTCACTACGACGGGAGGACTTAACTAGAGTATTGCGAAGAACAATGCAGCATTTTTTTCGTAATGAATAGGATTACAAGCAGCTCATTTGGGCAAACTAGAACAGTCCTGAGTGTAAACTCACTATTGTTCTTGGAAAACAATACACAGACTGTGTAAAATGATGTCAAGTTTTGCATTCATCCACAAAAAATGCGAGCAAACAGGGGAACATCTGGAGAAACGAATGCAACAAATAATTTTTGAAGATGCTTCCTTTTTTATTAAGTTTTCAAAGTTATAAAAATAATGCACAAATTTAAGGCATAGTAAAAAATTGAGTTCGATGAAAGCATACCATTCTGTTAGTATATTTAATATCGACTTTAGTGATATGTGTTGTCATTACTACTTCTTAAATGACATACTTTGCGACATAAATTGGAACACAAACTAAATATTTTCCTTAAATCGTTCACAATTTGCATCGCCACAATTCATTTATTACTTACTTATATGGGTATTTAATCGTACAATATATTGTCACACATAATTAAAACTTAAAACCCTACATACTTTATTGTACTAATGCTTGACTAAATTTGATCGTTTAACAAAAAACCTAAAAAGCAAAAAAAAAATGAATAAAACACTAAACCGAACGAGGAAATTCATTCAACTTTCCAAATACAAAGCCAAAATCGACTGCTTTAAATTTTTTATCATCTCCTATTTAGGATTTATTTTTAATAGCGGGACAATTACATGTTGTCCTGTTGGCCATCACATTTAATTTTAACTTTGTAATTTGGATGACTATTTATTCGCCACTTTAATGTGTATAACAACTTAGTTAACTAGTTTAATGGGAATCTTTAGGCGTCATTTGCAATTTAAGCTCCATTTTCCAAACTTATAGCTATGCCACAAAATTTTGTGTCTGCTTTAAAATAAAATAACCTGGAAAAATCTCCAAGGATAGCATTTATAGTATATAATATTCTTTCTTTCAAACTAAAGTTGTAATTGTTATTTTAGATTATTTTACATTTATGTTATGCATGATTTATGAACTATGCCACTTTATGTCCTGATGATGACTGACAGATGCAGTTGAAACGTTGACATAATAAAAACTTAGCTTATATCAAACCATGTCCTCTAACATCGTTGAAAATCAACTAAAATAAATTAATAATTAATCCAGTCTCCGGATAAACATGTTATTACGCAATTTCGTTAAATGGCATACTAACAAACTACAGCGTGAGCAGTTGCACTTTCGGTGATTTAAATTTTTTCAAGCAAACCAAATTAAACTATGGCAATTTTTTGACTATTACAATTTATGTAATTTTTATAATCCCTTTATATTTATTTTTACCCTAAAATACGAAAGTCAATGTGTAGGATTATCATTTATTGCTCTGTACAAAATATCGTCTTCTTTAAAATCAAATTTTACAATTTTACTCACTATTAATTTCAAATCTAATTGTGTTGCTGCCAGGTTTGCCTGAGAATTGTTTAAAGTTTGTGTCTGAACTTAGTGTGAAACTTGAGAGTTTAGTGGGTATGATTTCTGATTCAGGTTCCAGGACAAGCGTTTCATAATCCATTTCATAATCTCTACTAGTTATATGCGTTGAAGGAGTACATTCCTGTTTACTACAAGCGGCAGTAAATTCAATAGTCTTAGTGCTACAAATCTCTCCGTTTACGTCACTCAGAATACATAGTTTGGAAGTAAATCCTTCGACAACACATAGATCGACCCCAAGGAGTATGGGTACGCACTCAAGATTTTCATTAAACATATCCTCCTGTTTTTGTTCCAGAAAACCCTATGAATTGAATTAAACATTATTCGATTTGTTTTAGAATATCTGTGTCAAATCCAAATTTGCATGGCTATATATTTTGCAATTAATGTTACACTAAAAACTTACATATTGCTCGTGGGCTGCTTCTGTATTAAACAGCAATGAGACTACATCAGGTGACAGATAAAATTCACTACTTGCTACGCTCTCTTTGTCAACGAAAGCTTCTCCGCTGGCCGAAGTGATCAACGTTTCCGGAATATCAAACGATGCCTATAAGATTCGATTGAACAAATGACGTTTTGCATTAAGCTTTGATCTGCTGAGCCGAATATGTAAAATGTTCATATTTAGGTATAAGTACGTAGTACATAAACTCGAGATGTCTTTAATGTACTCACCTCAAGTTGAAAAAGATTTCTCGCAAAGCTCGTCGAAACAAGACCACCAAATACGATTAAAAAAGTAACGCCCATCGTTGTTGGTAAATAAACAATAAAGAACAATACCGATTTTACTTTAAAACACTTTCAAATTCGGCAGCCAATTCAATTTAGCTTGACAACTGAAAACTGCAATTGAAATTGAAACGATGGAATATACTGCCTTAAAATACTGATGCTGAAGTGAGGTCTCTGGTTGTGTGAATGAACTAAATATTTTACCAATCTACGTGTATTTGTTTTGAAAGACCTAAATTCAGGAGTATATTTGGATGGGTAAATGAAAGCTTATATTTGAAGTTGACATTACTATACTCTTTTCCTTGGTACTGAAAGGCTTATAAAAACGTAAAGGCTTACGGATTATTTTTGACTGTTTTGCCCATTTGAATTTTTCATTTTATACACGCTACCATGCTCGTTATTGCAAAGAAAACAAGTACCTGCATCATTTCACATGGAAGCTCATCTTAAACATCAAATGAATGCATCATAGATCACCATGCATGTTATAAAACCGGAGATACAAACATTACATACCTTCGATATCTGGTAAAAGTCTTATTGACATTCCGTTGCTGTCAATGTTATATCGTGTCAAGCTTTGATCATACACATCCACGTTATTTGAACCATTTTATAAACGAAATATTAAGGTTTTGGGACTGGGTTTGAATAAACCTGTGCCATATTAATTTAGAAGTACCTTGTTGAACTTTTTTCTTAAACTTGTGGCGATAAGATTTATACAAAAAATTTAGTAATTCTTAGATTTATATTGATGCATACTGTTGTAATGGGAAGCCAAGTGTAATTCGTAAACGACTATGCATTTACACCTTTCATACATTTCATGGGTTTTATTTATGATATTTCAAAGATAAAAATTAGTAATGTCTGATTGCCGGAACGGTCGTATTACAAGAACGTTTCTTTTTCATTTTTTAGAAGTTCTAATCTTTTCGAGGTACCCAAAATGAATCCCGTATAGAATGAATGTGTTGCCTTTCTGACCGATTTCTTGAAACCAATTTACAAATTCAAAATTATCCCTGCCTCTATCATGTAAAATGCCATTCAATCATGTAATGATATTTTGCCAGCATAATTTATTAACAAATAATTTTAAGTGTCAGTTTACGTATTGCTAAAAGCCTTTTGCAATGAAAATCCATTCTTTCTGGAACAAAAAAGTATTTTCGATGACAAATAGCTCATTTTACTTTTTGCATTGCATGTATCAAATCGTCCAATATACTTAAATGACAAGCGAATTTCACTGCCTTCCTAATATCTTTGTCAGCTGCACTTGCGCATCTTCATAATAAATCGTATTATATCAAACTAATTATCATTTCGTGAAATATTTGATGAAAAAAACTGGTAACAGTAACACTTTGAAATGTACTTAACTTTTAACACAAACCTTTTCTAGTAAGAAATTCGTATTTTTATTAACTTGTATACCTTTTCAACAATTGAATTCATTTAATACACGGAACATCCGGTTTCATTAAAATAATTATTAAGAACATACATTTACTTTGATATTTCGTATCAAATCGCCAACATGAGTTACATGTTTGTGTAAAATCAACTCGCCATAAAAATCGATTCAGGTGCACTAAATAATAATAAAATAGATGGACTACACTTTTTATCAATTTAAATACTAATGCTGCGCAATATGATATTTTGGCAAAACTTATTACCTGTTTGTAATCAATTAAAAATATTACAATATGCACAGATTAGATTTCCCATATATTTTTGAAACTACCAAAAGACGCCGAACAAAAGTCTCTTACTTACTCTCTGGTTTAAATCCCACACAAAAAATAATTAATCTAGAAATTAATGTAACCAAAAATTTCGAAAATTTATGGTACACAAGAAGTTTATAATTATAACAAACAAAAATATAAAGTTTACATTTCCTTAAACATTTTACAAATTTAAATAGACTTTACAAACCAAACTATATATTTATTAGTTCATTTTGCTTAGTGGGTAAGGAAACATTTAACCAGCTCCACCAGAATCGCTGTCACAACCTCCTCCAGTTTCAGTATTAAGGAAGCTGTCTTCATTGTGTACTGCGCAGTTATCTGTAGTGCTAAAATGTGGTGTTACCGAGGACAAATCGACAGTATCCGCAATTCCACCATCCATCCCAGTGCATTTGTCTGTTCGATTTGACTGAAAAAAGGCAACACAAGTAATTCAGCACTTTATATTGCTTTTTATTTTAAGTTTATAAATACATGTGTAAGTTCTTACCCGAATCTGAGGTTTGTTGAACTTGGAGCACATTTCAAAACAAATCATAACCACAAGTATTGGAAAAGCAGCAAAAATTAAGTACATCCACATCGTTATTTATTTCTCTTCAGCTGTTGCTTTTGTTTATGTGTTTATGTTAATGTATACAAATCTCAGTGCACTTTGTATACCCAATTCGCCTTGATCTTGTTCGCTCAGCTCAGCAGCAAAGCAGTGACTGAACAACAACCTATATTGGATATGGTATAGTAAAACTTTCACCGGAAACTACCTATTAAGTGTTGAGCGCATGTTGACAGAATCGCATTGAACAGAAGTAAAGACAACGCCTCAATATTATCAGCTATGCTTTAGATTGTGCGTTGGAAAATGACTATTTCATGAAAAATTAACTTGAAATCAAATGGAAAACAAAAATAATTGATAAGATATCTAAAAATATAAAGGTGTTTAATTTTATAATTAAATCTTCAAATTTAAATACAAATATAATATGAAGTAAAAAACATAGCTTGTATTTGCATTCTTTATTTTATTTTAGAAACATTCGAATTTCATAATTGCTCATTGAACTCAATCATTAGAATTCGAATTTGACTTTTAGGGTTTCACACACCAATTCTTTTGTGTATTTTCTGAAGATCTTTCCCCGTTGATTCTAGTGAGGCATTCATTGAAGTTACACGATTCAGTATATTAGTGTTATGAAAAGCAGTACCTGTTACTACAGCTGATGCCAAGTGTCTGGTGTGTGTGTTTAGTCACAATAAAGTAAACATGATGTGTTTACTCATTCATACGATATAGGTATTTGTAATACGGTATAGTAGAGGTGGATCACATGTGCATGTAATGTTCCAGCTCTTACAGCTACTTGTTTTACTCTAGAAGAAAAGATTTTTTTTTGCTAACTTGGCATACGCAACCAGCATATTGATATTATTATTATTAGTAATTTGGTGAATACATTTTCTATTGCGGTCATAATTGTATATTATTATTTTGCTATTACTAGTGGTAATGTATGTACCTTAAATATTAAGAAAGGAGGATAAGCCTTTTGTTGTAGTTGGGTCACTCTGCCATTTATGTACACACTGTAATTGGCTGCTTGGTTTCTGAAACTGAATGATGGGACATCAAACTGTTTTGAACTGTTTTTGCGTTGCTATTGTAGATTAATTATAATGACGTTTTTAAGTGATAATATAGGTGCATACGATATACACTTGTGAGAAACATACACTAGACATATCATATACTATTCCTATCAATGTGGGCTATTGTGTATTAATATTGTGAAGAGGTTCGATTTTAATTAAATTACCGGATGTTTTTTTAAATTTTAAATTTGTCACTGAGTTATCTGATAAATACCCAACAATGAGTGTAGACGCTTATATATTACGAGATGTGCAGGTAATCTTTAGGAAACCTGAGTTTACTTTTCAAATTACCGTAATTCCTGAAAACGTCTCTCCAAAGGACACGAATGAGCTTTCTTGGAACTTATGTCACCAATTACGACACTCTCTTGCGCGACTTGATGAAGACCAACGGTAATCCTAGTTATTAGAATAAACCAACTACGAAGCAATGTTTGTAACAAACTGAATTGGTAATTATTGTTGTAGTCTAAAATTTAACTTCATAACTTTTGATTATATAGGCAATTAAATTGCACTTTATTTCCGGATGATCGAAAAGCGAAGATATGCTTGGAAGGAACCTGGATTAATCACTTAGTTAACAAAATTGGCGTTAGCATGGTGCTAAATGTGATATACACTTGTAATCTTTGCGATGAAGAAACTTTCGTTTGGAAAAGTAGTGAACTTTATACTGCAGGTAAAAATATATTGAAAATACTATTGGAAACAAGAACTTGATTCCAATTTCAAATTGATTATTAAAAATGTATACATCTTGTGGTCATATCGTAAGCCGTTGTAGTAACGGTTTGTCGTTAGCAAGGTCTAGTTTAGCCACAGTTTTGACATTCTGTGTACAAGATGAGTGAGTTATTTAAAAATATATGGATTTTAAGTTTTCCTCTGCAAATTTGGTTTAACCTTATTCAACCCCGATGTAAAATATATACCTGTAATCCAGGTGCTCATAATTATGTTCGTTGCAATTAGAAATGTGACCTTTTGCAGGTATGCTGCCACGTTATTCATCCAAGGATTGGGTGCTCATGTACGAAGGTACTCTTTACAATGCTCCCGAAGACTGTCCTAAATCTTATGATAATTTACGTGGAAAACTTACAATTACGATGTCTGGTGTACCAAATAATGCACTGAAGAAACCACAAGACATGTCTGCTACATTCATTAAAACTGAGAGGTTAATGGATTGTGCCATGTTCACCAAGAGAATTTTGACAGAGCAGTTTGAAACAGATGTCGAAATTGTTTCGGCGAATGGGTCCAAACATCCATGCCACAAAATATTTCTTACTGGTAAATGTAGTGCTGTTATAACCATGGACTATATTATTTTGCTAAATGACTCCATGTAATATGTTGGTTGTATGATTTCTTTAGGGAACAGTCCTGTCTTTCAAGCAATGTTCAAAGGAGACTCGTTTAAGGAATGTCAAACAAAAAGTGTGGTGTTGGAGAATATGAGCGAAAAGGGAGTAGTTGGGTTGCTTAACTATTTGTACTGTATTGATTCCAAGAATGTTGAAGACGGCGAAACTGACGCTGAGTATGATTCTGAAATTTGTATGGAGCTACTGCAGGCCTCTGAAGAGTATTCAATGACTAATTTGCAGGAGACCATGAAACGGGTTTTCTTAAGTAAGCCTTGTGATTGGTTTCAAGATGATACGGCTTTGCAGTTATTCTGCTTCTCTAGAAATGCGGAAAATTGTCAGGAGTTGGTGGCCAAGTGTATTCAGGTTTTGAAATCGTAAGTTTTTAATTAGAACCGTCCGAATTAATTTTTTAATATTTAATATGTGGTAAAGTACAAAAATGAATTACAATTTTGTTGGCTGTGGGTCTGGTTATTTGCAGAAAATTTGGAGAAATTAAAAACTCTGACGATTATAAAAAGCTCTTCAAAGATAATCCGGAAGCCGCAATGGACTTGTGCAATCGTTTATTTGCTCATCTCTTAACTAACGAGTTTACTAAATGATTAATGATGTGTCTGCTTGTAAACTGTACACTTAGTTGTGGAAACGTTTCATGTTTTAAGTAACAAGGTGTTGAATATTATCCGAATTACTCGGTCGTTTTAAATTCTAAGGTGTCAAAATTGAGTAGTAATTACGGTAAAATATCTGTGTATGTAAATATTATAGTTTAGTTGTCAAAAAATCTGTGTAGCACAAAAAGTGGAACTTGACCGAACAAAACAGTTATATTTCATTTAGTATAGCCTGTCATTAATTTATCAACTTTAATTTGGAATTTAAAATATGCAGTCTTAACTTTTATTGGATTTCAAACATTTTAAATCAATATAAAGTGTATAATACTTTAAGTTGTTGTAGTACATTTCATTCATCACCAAATGAAACACGCATAGATGCAATCTTCAGAAAATATGTAGTAAACTAAAATGATGTATTTTATTCAGAAATTATTCCTTCGATAGCCATGGACCATAGTATTTGTATATGTAGATGATACCAATGACAAGATCAAAATTTGCTTTACTTATAAACTTTCACAGCAAGTCAATAAGCAAAACATAATCTTAAAATATGACTAGAATTTCAATATCTCTCCAATAAAGCGTTATCATTTTTTTTCCAAAATTGCTTTATTTTATGATTATTGTGATGTGTAAAATATTTTTCACGTTAAAAAATAAAAGTGTGCAAACATTTATGAGTTTCCTGTATGAATCATTTACTTCTCCAATATTGATGATGAATGTATGAATATTAGCTAATTATTATAACTAACATTGTATTTGTATTAGAATCGCCAGTAAAATGATATATTAATAAAATCTTTCACGACAAAAGTCTAGTATCACATATGTTTAAGTAATCTTGAATAATAGAAATATGAGCTATACTCTTGTTTCTTATTAAAGAATACCAAACGAAATTATAGACCTAAGTATATTATCAGCTAGATATTTATTTCTCCATTTGTTTTGATAAAGGTACTCTAAAATTAGGCAGTAAAGGTATAAATTGACAACTATAATTATATTGGATGTTACATTCAAATTACTTATATTAGAATTCCAAATATAATAAATGTTGGTATTTCATAGACCATGATTTATAAACAGCTTTGCCAACCGCATATTTACCAATTGAAGGTAAACTTTGTATTTCCATGTATCCGAAGAAAAATCCGTTTTTGTGTAGATTTGTTTGTATGTATTTTTCGTGGTTCGAATCTGATTACGAAATAATGACGGATTATGCCGAAGGAGTTGACGAAATGTTAAGAAAGTATGGTGACGAGTTGTGGTGCTGTGGCCTATATTCCTATTCGCCTCCGTCCACAATACATCATCTCAATTTCTACAAGGAGTTGATCAGGCTTACAAAATTAATGCCTAATTTGAAAATGCTTCTTGTTCAGTGCATTATTGAGAATAATCCTCTTTTTGTACTATTCGGAAATGAAATCGTTCTTGATGAAGAGCAAATGGAGTTCGACTTGGATCGAGAAATTGCCGGAATTGAATTTCCATTCTTACCAAATTTAAAGGCCGTGGTTACTGTAAATTTGTCAAGTGTGGTTGTTGACCAGATTCGCATACGAAATCCTCAAGCAGGTTTTAAGTAACTTGGCTTATCATTGACGTGTGGATTTAAGGGAAAATGTGTGTCTGTTAAGTATAAAATATTGCAAAAGGAAAGTTACATGACATAAATTTACACAAACTTATTTTAAAAGGTTTGCTTCCAGTGATATTGTTTTGTTTGAGTATGTTGAGCTGTATAGAAATCAAATGCATTTGAAAATTTTACTAATTCTTTTGCAAAACTTGATTTTAATCATTTAGCTATTTAACATTACAACGTACAATGAGCATTACTACCAATAGTAAAATATGAGGTTCGGCTTCGAATAATAAAAATTGTTTGGAAATAAAATTTCATAATCAATTATTTAATTGATTCTGGAAACTAAATATTAAAACGTAATTTCCATTCTGAAATTCAACATGATTTTGGCCATACACATCTTCTCTATAGGTAAAATTTGTAATTGTAATTTTGTATAAGTTTAGCTTATATATTTATATTATTCGGTACAACACAAACTACTGGATATCATAATTGAATTTACAATCATTTATGAATTGGTCATGATAAATTTTGAAAAATGGATGTAATGAACTGAGCATCGTATAAATGTATATATCTTATTTAAATAAGCATGAATACATTAAAAGATCGTGACGAAATAGTTTTTTTAATTAATCATTTTATTTGTATTAGAATTTTATTGCGCAAATCCCATGAAAAAATTTCATTCGATTTGAAAAGCTAGGTAAGTTGTATTTTTATACAAAAACAGGGAAACAGTATATAGTATTTAATGTTCTAGACTAATTCATATTTTATAAACCACTTATAAATATATCAAGTTCAAACCAATCTAGATTTAAACTTTTTAATAGTAACAAAATAGTACATTTCTCATAAAGTTTTTTACTCTAACTCGAGTTGTATTTTTATACCAAATATTTAGTATTAAACTTAAAATTCATTAACGTTAATTTCTGAAGTCAAATTAGAACTTACATTAGCTTTAGTTTGCTTAAAAGCTTTTTAATAGTGTTTGCTCAAAATTAAGGAACAAATTAAGCAGTGATAATGTTTTCGCATTCATTAAACGCAAAGTGTCATATTTTTGGTTCTGAATAACTTTGACACCATATTTCGTTTAGGTTTTACTCCTCAAACGTCTACAATTGCTTCAAGTACAACGAGCACATCTTGATTATTCTTCTTGTCATACAAAATTACTCGAATAACTTTTTTTAAACCCCAAAATAAATGTAATACAGCATTGCAAATTAAAAGCCAAATTTGTTTCAATTCACTTTACTTATTATTTTTTCACTGCCGTAAGGAATACACATTTAACCTGAGACGCATAAAAACTAACTCCAGAGCCTAACTTCACGTCAAGTTTGACCACCTAAATATCTTCCTATATTCTTAGATTCCTAAATATCTGTTTGTATAGTTAACACTTCTAACGATCAAACAGTTTGGTATTAATCTTGCCAAAAACGTAGTACACGTCAATTGTTTTTAAAAAAATACTCGCTTGTGTAACATAAAATCAATATTCAAGGACGAATACACATGATGCATAGCCATGCGGCCAATATTTTAAAAAGGTGGAAATGCCTGGAAAGTAAGCTTAGGATCATTTTAATCCATTTAGGTTGTAAATATTTTTATTTTTTGGAGATATACTTTTGATGTGGTTACTATGATTGGAACTTAACTTGTGATATCTATAATGTTCAAAATGTGTAACTTAAGTAAAATATGAATTATTATATTCGTTTGTGAGTGCATATACTTTATCCACCAGCAAATTTACTACGAGTAACATCTTATTTACCTTTCTTTCTCTTTGATGTATAATAAATGGGATTACACGATTATGTTTTACACGATAAGTATTTAAAAAAATAAAGTGCGCATTTATAAAAGGCATTGATGCAACAAATTGTCAGAATTATATTTTTAAACACAAATGCCTTATCGTAATTAAGTTTAATTATGTTTCAATACATATTTAATTATTTATAAATTTAAGTATAGACCGGTTTTATCCCGACATAAATTTTGAAGCAAGAAAAAACCATGAACCAAACAGAAATTTGTTTAAACTGTTTGCCATCAAAATGTTCTCGTGATATACAAATACTTTCTGTAGTTATTGTTAAATAACGAACCCTAAAATTCAGTTGCATTGAAACAAATATATAACAAAATCTTGCATTTTCCAGGCTTTTCGATTTAAACTACGGGTTGCCGTGCCAACAGGCTTAAAAACAAAAAAAAAATTGTCTTACATTGACAACTGTGCACTTGCTTTTCGAACGCCTAGTTTAAAAAATGTCGAGTTAAAAGTGTAACGTGTGCTGGCATAAATTACTACTAATTTAATGACAAAGTCACAAGAACATAAGCCAAAATATAAATTATTTCGTGGGATTGACATTTATCTCAGCTATAAGAATCACTTTCCTGCAACACAGATCGTTGCAACAAATCCTCAGCGGTAACCATAAGAACCAATATATAAACAAGTTTAGGGAATCCCCACGTGTTGTGTTGAATATTTTCTTTGATCATATTTCATATAGATCTGAGTGATAAAACATTCACATTTGCTTCACGTACACGGAACACAGTTCGCTTATTTTTTCATAGCACTTTACTCAAACAACTTTTTATAGTCTCCAAACAAAGCGTAATAAAATATTACAAACTTAAACTTAAACACAAATTTGTTCCAGTTTAGTTAACTTCACTAAATATTGTCTATTGCTTGATCCCCATACCCTAAAGTAAAGGTTATACCCTTAACTTGGGATAAAATGAACGAAAACTAACGCATGTGCCTAACTTTACAACAAGTTTGACTACCATACATTTTCAACTATCTGATCTGTTTTTATCGTTAACACTTCTAACAATCAAACAGTTCGGAATTGATCTTGCGAAGAACTTCATTTATTTTTTGAAAATACTTGCATGTGTAACATGAAATGAATATTCAAGGACGAAATGTCATTTTGCATAGCCACGCGGCCAAATTTTTAAATGGCTCAAGAATATGAAGAGTAAGTTTATTATTGATCTTCATATTCACCCATTTAGATAGTAAATATTTTCGTTTTTAATGTACTTTTGATACAGTTACTTTGATTGTAACTTCACTTGTGATACCTATAAGTACAAAATATGTAATTTAAGTGTTAAATGAATTATTATACTGGCTTGTGAGTGCATTAACCTTATACACCAGCTAATTTACGACGAGTAACATTTTATTTTATTTTCTTTCTCTTTAATGTATGCTATATGGGAACACGATATTTAAAAAAAATGAAGTGTGCATTTATAAAAAAAGCATTGATTCAACAAGTTGTCACGATTGTTAACTAGAAACTTGTTCAAACTGTTGGCCATGTTATGTGGAATGTTTGTCATGTAAAACAAGTAGTTTCCGTACGTATTAATCAAACCAGGTGCGTGAAATTATTATTTACGCGGAAAAAATTCAGTTCCATTGAAACATGAAGATAACACTAATATGCATTATTAGGACTAACATATTTAAGGTTTAAACAATTCACAGCTTTAGCCATTCAAACAGGTCTTAAAACAAAAACCAAAACATAATTTGTCCTACATTGACAACTGTGCAATTGATTTTATTGACTATTTAAAAAACTGAATTGATAAAATTGTAAAGTATGTTGACATGCTAATTTTGCATCATCCAACATCTCATATTTTACAATCAAGTTGTTTCATGCTAAAAGTTTTAATTTATATTATTTACTGTTAAATAATGTAACAAATTACGAAACGTAAATGAAAATGTTAAAGTCACATGGGCATAGGCTAAATATCAAGTTTTTTGTGTGGGATTGGTATTTTATCTCAGCTTTAAGAATCACTTTCCTGCAACATAGATCGTTGCAACAAATCCTCAGCGGTAACCATAAAAAACCCATATTTAAATAACTATAAAGATTGGCCACCTGTTGAATATTGGGTTTGCTGTTTAAGTGTTCGCTTATCTATTTAAATAGTTACTAAAAACATAGTAACCGCCAAATTTAAAAGTCCAAAAAATATTCGGTCTAATGGAAACCGTTTCTAAAAGGTTGGGTATGTCTGGTTTGTAAGAAGAAGTCTCTTGGTCAACCTATATTGAAATATATTTTCTATGTGTTTGAAAAACAAACGAGTCAAATATATTTATTTGTTTTTTTATCAAAGTGAGACACAATGTACTTACCTTGCTCAATGTATCAAAATGAATTATTAAAATTCTTAACATTAATAATCCAATTTGTTGAACACCCAAATTCGTTGTTTCTTGTATATTATTTATTTACCAAACTTTATCTTTTAAACGTAAATTAGGACATCGATGGAAATGAATTTAAAATATTCTTGTCATTACAAAAATACGATGTAATGGCCAAGTCAATAATTTAATAACGTTCATTGTGTGTTACAGTGCATTTAAAAGGGGTTCTACTTTTATGATCGATTATTTCAGGGGTTCTTAAGAACTTATCGCCATCGATCATCAAGATAAGAGAACTTAATCAATTTACAATTATAACTAACAGTATGCTATACATTAAACAACTGTATAGCAAAATTACTTTTTGAGCTTTTGGTACCTGCGATTCTGAATAAAATGTTAGCGAGGAAAAGGCTGTTTCCTTTGAAACCAAAATGTATAAATATTGCATAAGCCAGGTCACTACCGCGTGAGGTCTAGAAATTTAATTTTGGCTACGAGAAAATTTATTCAAACAAATATGGAAAACCACACATTTTGCACTACATTGGCAATTGTGCACTAACTGCTTAATGGTGCTTAACTCAAGTGCCTAACTACAGGCCACGTTTGACCACCAAAATATCTTCTTATATTCTTGGATTCCTAAATATCTGTTTGTATCGTTAACACTTCTAACGATTAAACATTTCGGAATTAATCTTGCCAAGAATGTAGTACACGTCATTTGTTTTTTGAAAAGACTCGCTTGTGTAACATAAAATGAATATTCAATGACGAATACACATGTTGCATAGCCATGCGGCCAATATTTTAAAATGCTAGAAATGCCTGGAAAGTAAGCTTAGGATCATTTTCATCCATTTATCTTGTAAATATTTTAGCTTTTAGGAGATATACTTTTGATGTGGTTACTTAAATTGGAACTTCACTTGTCATATCTATAAATTCCAAAGTATGTAACTTAAGTGCTAAATGAATAATTATAATGATTTGTGATTGCATATACTTTATGCACCAGCAAATTTACTACGAGTAGCATCTTATTTACCTTTCTTTCTCTTTAATGTATGCTAAATGGGAACACGATATTTAAAAAATAGTGGGAATTTGTAAAAAAGCAACGAGCATATTGATTCAAAAAATGCGTTTCATTGAAACGAAAACGTTAAATTTACATAACACAGGTCATAACAGCTTGAGGTCAGAAAATTCAACTGAAGCTATCACAAAACTTATTCAGATATATACGGAAAAACCTAAATTTGGCATTGCAATAACATATGTGAACTAACCCTTTAATGGCCTATTAGGAAACACTTTGGTTGAGATAAATATATTCTCAACATTGCTAATTGTAATTCCCAAACAAACTTTCTGTTCAAAATTAATCTTGAAACATTGTCAATATTATTTAATGATGACTGATACTCAGCAGAACTGGAGACAATAACACTAAACAAATAATTTGTCTATTTGTCAACTTTTAATGTTGATTGAATTAGCAAATTTCCCTAATATCACACAATTGCTTCACGTACATAGAACAGTTCGATTGTTTTTTTCATAGCACTTTGCTTTAATAACTTTTAATGGTCTTCAAACTAAGTATAATAAAATATTGAGAACTTACACCTAATTTTTTTTAAGTTCACCTCACTTCTCTACATATGGTCCATTGCTTTGAAAGCTATATCCTTAATTTGAGATGAATGAAAACTAACGCAAGTGCCTAACTTTACAATAAGTTTGACTACGATACATTCTCAGCTACTTGTTCTTTTTTATCGTTAACACCCCTAACAATAAAGCTGTTCGGAATTGATCTTGCCATGTACGTAGTACAAGTCATTTAATTTTTGAGAAAACTCGCATGTGTAACATAAATGAATATTCAAGAACGAACTAACATTTTGCATAGCCACGCGGCAAATATTTTAAATGCCTCAAGAATATGAAGAGTAAGCTGAGCATCATTTTCACCCATTAATATAGTAAATATTTTCGTTTTTTAATGTACTTTTCATGCAGTTACTTTGATTGTAACTTCTCCTGTAATGCCTATAAGTCCAAAATATGTAACTTAAGTGCTAGATGAATTATTATGTTGGTTTGTGAATGCATTAACCTTATGCACCAGCAAATTTACTACGAGTGACATCTTGTTTACCTTTCTCTTTAATGTATGCTAAATGGGAACACGATATTTTTTTTAAAATAAAGTGCGCATTTACAAAAAACATTGATTCAACAAGTTGTCAGGATTGTTAACTAGAAATTTGTTGAAACTGTTGGCTATCAAAATGTTTGTCATGTAAAACAAGTACTTTATGTACGTATTATTGAAATCAAGTGCCCTAAATTAATATTTACGCGGAAAAAATTCAGTTCCATTGTGATATGAAAAAAAAACTATTTTGCTAATATATTTAAGGTTTAAACAATTCACAGCTCTAGCCATACAAACGGGCCTTGAAACAAAAACTAAAAACTCAATTTGTCCTACATTGGCAACTGTGCAATTCATTTTATTGACTATTGAAAAAACTGAATTGGTAAAAGTGTAAAATATATTGACAGAACTTTTTTGCATCATCCAACATCGCATCTTTTAAGTTGAATATGTTTTACGGTGCAAGTTTTAATTTACATTATTCACTCTTAAATAATGTATTAAATTACTAAACATGAGTTAATGCCAAAGTGAAAGGAGCATAAGCCAAAACATAAATTATTTCGTGGGAGTGACATTTTATCTCAGCGATAAGAATCACTTTTGTGCAACACAGATCGTTACAACAAATCCTCAGCGGTAACCATAAAAACAAATATTAAAATAACTATAAAGATACGTCACCTGTTGAATATTGGGTTTGCTGTTTAAGTGTTCGCTTATCTATTTAATTAGGTACTAAAAACATAGTAACCGCCAAATGAAAAAGTCCAAAAAATATTCGGTCTAATGGAATCCGTTTCTAAAAGGTTGGGTATGTCTGGTTTGTGAGAAGTCTCTTGGTAAACCTATATTGAAACCTATTTCAATGTGTTTGAAAAACAAAACGAGTTAAATGTATGTATTTGTGTTTATAAAAGTGAGATACAATGTATTTACCTTGCGCAATGTATCAGAGTGAATTATTAAAGTTCTTAAAATTAATAATCCAATTTGTTGAACACACAAATTCGTGGTTTCTTTTATATTATTTTATTTACCAAACTCTATCTTTTAAACGTAAATTAGGATATCGATGTGTTGAATGAATTAAAAAATTCTTGTCATTATAAAACTACGAAGTACTGGCCAAGTTAATAATTCAATAACGTTCGTTGTGTTTTACAGTGCATTTAAAAGGGTTTCTACTTTTGGGATCGATTATTTGGGAGGTTTTTAAGAACATATCGCCATCTATCATCGAGATAAGACAACTTAATCAATTTACAATTATAACTAACAGTATGCTATACATTAACATGCTGTGTAGCAAAATTACTTTTTAAACTTTGGCTTTCTGGGATACTGACTAAAATATTAACCTGGAAAAGGCTCTGTTTCTTTGAAGCCAAAATGTTTAAATATTTGCATAACCCAAGTCACTACAGCGTTAGGACGGGAAATTCAACTGGGACTATGAGAAAACGTTTTCCAACAAATAAAGAAAACCACACATTTTACACTACATTGGCATTTGTGCACTAACTGTTTATTGGTCCATTTAGGACCACTTTAATTCGGATATATTCTCAAGCTTGCTACTGATTCCCTAAAAAGCTTTCTGTTTAAAATTAATCTTGAGATATTATCAAGAGTGATTAATGACTTCAACGAATATTCCATTGATACCCATATATTCAACTAACAATCAAAAGTGAATATTGTAATAACAGATCTTTTCCCAATAACCAATACGCCAATACAATGTCTACGTAAAGTATTAAATTTTGTCAATATATTTTAGTCTACAAGTGATCTATTTAAAAGTGAAAGCAGTAGGTCGTCTTTGCAATTGTAAAATGTTAGGCTTTAAGCAGAATTTTTATTCTTTGTAAAGCCAAAAACGCACATTGTCACTGGAACCTGTCTACATATTTTGAAAAATGAATTTAAATATGATCTGATTAACTATAGTTTGACCGCTTTTAGGGACAAATATATTCAAACTTGCAGCTATTTTTCAGTATTTCCACTTGCTAGTTTTAAAAGAGAAGTAAGAGCTCACGTTTTACCATCCTATTTGTCTCTACCACGTAATATATTTTGATACAGTGTTCAAACACATATAAACGATATTTAAAAAAATAGAAACTTGATGAAAAATAAACGAATAGTTAAACCAAAAAAATAATTTGCTTCATTATTACAAAGATGGTATTGAAAATTTCCGAATACCATGTTAAGTAGTAAACGAAGATAGATTGTGCATGGAATTATTTTTTCTTTTGAAATTTTAAACGACTAATCAAATGACTTTAAACAAAAACAAATCTTAAAGTTCAAATGTTCCAAATAGGTAGATTTGGATGATCAACGAATAAATAGCTATTTGTAACACGGACAGATGCAACTTATTGTCAGAAGTAGCCTAAAATAGTTGTGATCAGCGAGCAAAAATTGTAGTTTCCTTTCAAAAGTTTTAAATTTAATTAAAAATAATTAAAGCTTGAGCTTGTTGTAAACGAAAATCAACAATTACTAAATGTTTATACCAATTTTTTTGAAATAGTTCTGCACATTTTAAAGTTATAGTCAATCTTACTTTTGATTAACTTTCACTGATAGCCTAAGTATGTATAAGTGATGATATATTTATGTTTGATAAATGTTATGGACTCTAGCGTCAATTTTAAGTATTTTTATAAACCGATATATTTCGCATCAAGTCCAATAGCCCAATTATAACTCCGTATATATGAGATAAATCTTTTGATCGCCACCAATCTAAGAAATTCACCACGAATAATTTATGCTTTTTATACTCCTGAGATCGATTTTTTGAGCAGATTTCTACAAACTTATCGACATCGAACATCGAGATAAGACAACTTGACCAATTTACAGATATTATTAACAGTAGGTTATACATTTCAAAACTGTGTAGCAAAAACTATTTTTGAACTTATGGTACCTGGTACAGTGAAAAACGGTTGCGTAAAAAACGTTTCATTGTAACGAAAACGTTAAAATTGCATAACCCTTGGGGTCAGAAAATTCAACTGAAGCTGTCACAAAAATAATTCAGACCTATACAGAAAAACCAAAATTTGGCACTACAGTTACAATTTTGCACATTAACCGTTTCATGGCCTGTTAAAGACCACTATGATTGTAATAAATGTATTCTCAACTTTGCTTATTACAATTCCCAAACAAACTTTGTGTTTAAAATTATTCTTGAAACATTATCAATAGTATTTAATGACTTAACCGAATATTTCATGTATACACATCATGACTGGAGACAATGACGACAAACAAATAATTCCCAAGGTCATCGAATTTAAATATGTTTTATTTAACTACAATTTTATCGCTTTTTGAAACAAAAATCTATAAACTGGCAGCTATTTGTCAACTTTTAATGTTGGTTTAATAACAGAAGTACACTACAAGTTGAATCACCTAATTTGATTGAAAGCACTTTGACTGGCGCTTCATGTAAAAATCAACAAATTTAGCAGTGATAACATATAGGTCTGATTGATCAAACGTCCACTGTTGATATATCTAAATAGAACTGTTTGCTTATTTTCATATCACTTTACTTGAATAACGTTTTATAGTCTTGAAACTAAGTGCAATAAAATATTGCAAAATTAAAATTTGTTTAAGTTCACTTCACTAAATATTGTCCATTGCTTTAAAGGTTATACTCTTAACTTGAGATGAGATGAATGAAAACTAACGCAAGTGCTTAACTTTACAAAAAGTTTGACCACCATAAATTTTTGGCTATCTGATGTTTTTTATCGTTAACACTTCTAACGTAGTACATGTCTTTTTTTGAGAATACTCGCGTGTGTAACATAAATGAATATTCAAGGACGAATTAAAATTTTGCAAAGCCATTCGGCCAATATTTTAAATGGCTCAAAAATATGCAGAGTAAGCTTAGCATCATTTTTACCCATTATGATGGAGATGGACTTTTGATGCAGCTACTTTGATTGAAACTTGACTTGTGATATCTATACAGTCAAAAATATGTAACTTAAGTGCCAAATAAATAATTATAATGATTTGTGAGTGCATTTATTTTATGCACCATCAAATTTACTACGACTGACATCTTATTTACCTTTCTTTCTCTTTAATGTATACTAAATGGGAACACGATATTAAAAAAAATAAAGTGCACATTTATAAAAAGCATTGATTCGCCAAATTTTTCAGATTGCATTTTTAACACATTTGCTCTATCGCTATTAAATTTGTTTGTGTTTCAACACATATAATTATTTATAGATTCAAATCAGCCTTTTTAAAAAAAACCCTAATATTTATGGAGCAGAATGTTAACTCGAAATTTGTTAAAACTGTTTGCCATCACAATATTTCTCGTGATATACAAGTACTTTATGTACTTATTATTTAAAAACGAGCCTAAAATTAAAACTAACGCGGAAAAAATTCAGTTTCATTGAAACAAAAATATAACGAAATCTTGCATTTTCCAAGCAGCTCGATTTAAACTACGGGTAGCCGTACCAACAGGCTTTGAAACAAAAAAGAAACAAAATTTGTCTTACTTTGACAACTGCGAACTTGCTTTTCTAATGTCTGGTTAAAAAATCGAGTTTGAAGTGTAACGTATACCGGCATAAATTACTAATAAGTAAATACCAAAGACACAAGAACATAAGCCAAAATATAAATTATTTTGTGTGATTGACATTTTATCTCAGCTTTAAAAATCACTTTCCTGCAACATAGATCGTTGCAACAAATCCTCAGCGGTAACCATAAAAAACCCATATTTAAATAACTATAAATATTTGCCACCTGTTGAATATTGGGTTGGCTGTTTAAGTATTCGCTTATTTATTTAAATAGGTACTAATAACATAGCAACCGCCAGGTTAAACTTTACGTCCAAAAAATTCCGTTCTAATGAAACCCGCTTCTAAAAAGTTAGGTATGTCTGGTTTGTAAGAAGAAGTCTCTTGGTCAACCCATATCGAAATTAATTTTGTGTGTTTGAAAAACAAACGAGTCAAATATATGTATTTGTTTTTTAATAAAAGTGAGATATAATGTACATTTTGCGCAAAGCATCAGAAAGAATTATTAAAATTCCTAACATTAATAATCCAATTTGTTGGACACAAATTTGTTGTATCTTTTACATTATTTCAACTACCAAATTTGATCTTTTAAACTTAAATATTGATATCGATGTGTTTAATACATTTTAAAAAATCTTGTCATTATTAGGCCGAAAATTAGATGTAATGGCCGAGTTAATAATTTAACCACGTTCATTGTGTCTTACAGTGGCTTTAAGAGGGTTTCCACTTTTGGGATCGACTATGTGTGCAGTTTTCAAGCCAAACGACATTCATAATCAAAATAAGACAACTCGGTCATTTTATATATATTATTAACAGCCTGTTATACATTAAACAACTGTGTAGCAAGCTCACTTTTTAAACGTTTGCTATTTGGGATACGAAATAAAATATTAATGTGAGAAAGGATCAGTTTTATTGAAACCAAACTGTTTAAATATTGCATAACCCAGGTCACTACAGCTTAAGGTCAGGTAATTCAAATGTGGCTATGGGAAAGCTTATTCAAACAAATATATGACTTGACTTGGTTTGATATAACTTGATTACTTTTGTGAACAAAAATTTATTGAATGGCAGTCTTTAAACTTTAAGTCAAGTTTTAAACTTGTTGGTTTAATAGCCGAATTCCACTACAAGTTTAATCATCCGCTTTGTCGGCATCCCATAATACTTTTTATTACGGAGTGCAGAAACTAACATAAATTAAACTTAAATATCTTTAAAACTTGATACTAAATTAAACGAATGGTTAAACCAAACATTTGAGTTGACATATTAAAAATATGTATAAATTCGTAATACCCTGTTAACTAGAAAGCGAAAATTGATTTAAAATGAAATTTCTTTTTAGAAATTGCATTAAAATAATTACAACATTTTAAATCGTTTGTCAGCAAAAAATGGAATGAAATCAATAATTAAACAGTATTTTATTCTTAACTTGTTAAGTGGATTATCTTTACTGTAAACCTACTTACACTCTGTAGACTTCACCATAATAGCCCATTAAGACAGGTTTCTAGGGATCGTTCGATCTAGTACTAGACATACTCTGTAGCCCTAAAACCCTCTCTTAAACCTGAATTTTTTTAAAAAATATCTTTGACATAAGAGAGCGAGAGAAACTAAATCTGATAACCTTGAGCCCTCTTATTAATTGACACTGAGCTCTTTGTAAACTAAGCTGGTCAACTTAAAATTTTAAATATAAAGTTAACTAAAACTGCGCCGAAAGTAATTTACTACAAAACAACACAAAACTCTTTCCATACCACATTACACTGCAATTTAACTCAAGTTATGCTAAATTTGTTAACATACTGAGACATGCAAGCGGCAACGAACCTGGTTTACTGTTCATAGTTATGTATAAAGTGTCTTTATAAATTATTTTAAAGTAGTACCTGCTTCTTTAAAACTTACTGACGATTGAAATCGAAGTTCCTTATAGTGATTCCAAACAAAACGAACTTTCAAATGATGATGGTTGCGCATCAATGACGATACCTTGTCATTTGAATTTTGTATTTTGGAGAGCTAAAATCCAGTTCTGTTTTCCTCAATGATGTCCTGTTGGTTTTTCAATATTATTTTGTATTTTTTATTTTTTACAATTATTTGTTGAAAGTAGAAATTGTAAAAAAATATTTGCCTACCATAAAATTGAATGAGCACAACAACGTTGTTGTTTATAGTGATGTCAATTTCATTGGCTACCCTTATCAGCTTTAAGTCATCTGCAGAATTACGACCCCCCTAAAATATAAATAATTCGATTTAACGGTAATCGGTTAGCATATTGAATTTCTTGAATACAATATTAAATATCTTATATAATAAACTTATATTATAGAATTCACACAGCATGAAATATTGATAATGATGCTGGTTTGCTGATACGTTGCTCTATATATATCATGTTTTTCTATAATTAAAGCTACGATCAAGAATTGGTAAGCCTTAAAAATGGAACTTGGTGCTTGATACCGGTTTACAGCCGATCAATTTTTTAACTTTAAACTAGCTGGTCACTGTACTCTTATAGTTTTAAAATTGATTGGATGGGCTATAAAACCTTGCCGCAAAATCGTACAATATTTTTTCAATACTTACAACTTTTCAAAACCATACACGGTGCTATAACTATCAGAGTAATGAGATGCAAGACGAAAAGTACCTTGTGTATGATTTCCATAAATAGATCCTTAAACATATCATTTCGAAACAATTTCAAACGAGTCCATGTTTCTTCTGCCCAAACCAACCGGGTGTTGACCGAGGATCGATAATCAACGAACGAGAGTTTTTGCATCTGTCCGAGCAGTATTTGTATTTTATTAAAGAGTTGCTGTCCTACGATACGATTTTTTAACAAAGAAATAGTTTCAGGTACTCATAATCCTGTAGTGATTAGTCAAACACACAATTTGTAATAAAGTAATAGCTTACCTATTTGGAAAAACTCCCAATCCATAATCAAATCGTGCTTTTTAACGTAGTTCTTGATAGCAAAGAATCCTCACATCCACAACGACTTCGTCTAAAAAAATGTAACATAGCAAAAGTTACTTTTATCATAAATAGTGTAACCAAATAAAACGTTTTACATCCATGAAAGTAAGTTAGTAAAGTTATACAATGGAGCAAATTAAAGAAAAACTCGAATACGTTCAGAAAAGATAACGTACTACCAGCTGTAGTTGTTATGACGATGCTAATTATCAAGGAACACGTAATAGCAAAAAAGCTCTTTACAATAACTAATTTTACAAAACCATATTACCAAATTGTTGTAATTCACTTACTTCAGTCCACTGATTTCGGTTTGAAAGAAAAAGCTTTAGATTGATTTTGAACAGCTGTTAGCTTTTCCGTCAACGATTTAGAGTCCCGTAGTTCAATCTTTATTAAACCTGCAGTCAAAATTTTAATTAATTTAACATTTGAACATGACACCATAGAGCATTTATGTGGCAAGTTGAACATATGTTTTAACGAGTACTACAACGAGAAATGGTCAAGTAGAAATAATTCCAAAACATTAGAATCAAAGTAAAATATTACAATATTATAAATACCTTGTATCCAATAATACTGCTTTATATAATATTCCTTGGATATTCAAGTATAGTGGTGTTTTAACTACAAAAATATACGCAATTCGATTTGAAAGTTGCTGATTTTTAACATTGCTAGCACAGCTTGTGACATCGCATACCAATATTGATGTACCATGCACTTGACAACAAGAAGTATAAAAGATGGCAACCCTAAAACTTCTACAAAAACACAAATGCACAGCATCTTCACTGCTTGAGAAATAGGTGTGGCACGTAGTAACAAGATGAGATATTTTTTCTTTCTTCTTTAGAATGGGGTCGTTCACTGTATATGTGATGCATTTGGGAAACGTGTATTCTGAAATGCTTCTACCACAATTATAACCATGAGAGCAATTTTAAGATATATTGAACGAAAAAATATATATATACTTTGCTATGCATGTATTCCGACTTTTTTTACACACAAATGATACACATAGTTCTAAGAACAAATCCTACGCAGTTGACAGAGATTACTTCGTTTGCAGTCCTTCATCTCGATTTTTAGACTTGATTTTATAATGCGATTATATATATATTTATATATATATATATATATGACACATTTTAAGATACCTTGTATACGATATTTAGACAGTAAATATGGTGAAAACTATGCTGATATGCTTGACGGTACAGATGGTATCAATACTTTTAGTGAGTATATAAAACATGCATACCTACACATATTATGGAGCATATAGCTGTAATCTGGCTTGTACACATAAAAAATTCATATATGATATACAGCAAATGGCAATTATTACATGAAAATCTTTTTTTGGTAAGGTATTCCTTAATGCTACGGCTTGTTAAGATGAAATCAAAATGGATGCCAAACACACTCCTAACAATACTAGAGCTATGTACAACGTGATAAACTACATAACATTGCAAAAACTATTGAGCATCGTTTTTGCGCTGGTCTGCAATAGAGAGTGGTAACAGTATATGCTTATAGAAGCACAATGATATATGTATATTATAGTTATTTTAGGCAGCTTTGAACAAGTATATTGGACATCCTTGTATAAGAAATAAAAGATGCGAGCAAGTTTTAAAACATAGCAAGGAGCATAATAATGAGTGTACATATTATGTATATTCTAAACATCGAAATCACAATATATGTTGCATGTTAAAGTTGAGATATTTTTGGTTGGTATGTATATTCTTTAAGAATTAAAGCATAGACTGAGATGATGTGTTGTGGTCAATGACCCGAGGAGTTATCTGACGCTTTTCTAGTTATGGTGGCGTTTTAGGCTCAAGTTGGAATTAGAAGTAAAGAGGAAATTAGAATTCAAAAGAATAAACAGAAAAAATAAAAGAGTGTGCTAATGAAAAATATACAAAAATGAATACCATCCAAAATTATAATCTTTCGCAAACATTTTTTATGATTGATTGAACTAAGCTTACTTTAGAACATGATATTAAAGTAATACTAAACCGTGCCAAAAAAATTGCCAAAGGTTAGTACATTTTGACAGGTCAATTTGAAAATTGCACAATTACGCCTCACCTAAACTACATATTTTTGGAATTTCTTGATGGGTTGATAATGTATCGATCATTATCATTCGAAAGGGTGGTAAAAAGTACTCCACCAAAAGAAATGTGTACTCACTCAATTCGGGTTTTAATTCTGGACAAGCAAATACACATCATGTGTATGTATATTTTTGTAAAGGATAATAATATAACATGCATAAAATTAAAGAACAAGTATTGGCGGTGAATGAACTGTGTAATGAAGGTGAACTTGTCATATTGATCTTTGACTTCCCCTTCAAACTGGTCAATGAGTATATTTTTATTGTTCATGAAAAATTGATGGCAAATTGATTCAGTACGTTTTTTTACTTGATAAGTGAAGCTGTTATTCTCGTGGCTCTTGACTACCGAAATGATCACCTATTTTTTAGAAAATTATAACGATTTTATGGAAGCATTTCACTCCGGATTTCCAAGTACAATTCTAAATATTAAGTATTATTAAGAGGCGAAATATGTCAATAAAACAAGTGATTAGTTTTTTATGGATATATAGTAGTCATGCATTTTCATAGCATAAAACTATTTACGAAATATAATGGTTTCAGTTTTGTTTATAAAGCAATGCTTATACGTTTATTTATTGATGGCATAAATAATAATAATCAACAAAAAGGATTTGGGAGATTTCTCGAACATGTAAAACGTTTTGTCTAGTTTATAAGTACCAGATATTACATCTGTAACACCAAAGACAATTGACGTATTTACCTTTAGAATAATATTGGCTCAAACAATAAGTATTTGAACAACATATCAATTTAACAACCATTTCTACCGACGTGACAACTATATACATACATTTGTATATTATAGATTTAAATCTTTTTTTTTTAATTATTCCCTTAAGTGAAATATCTGTTACCTTTTGTTGACACGTAACAATCCACAAAATCAATATAATTATTTTACACAAACACAAATACGTGTTAGAGTTTCTGGTTGGCTTAACCAATCTATGTTTTTAAACTTACCATGGATCCGCTAAAGTGTCTTATACATGAACACTTTATAATATTTTAATACAAGGAAGTTATTACATACCTGCGTAATATTTTACAGACCTTGATATCTCAAATTTCCTAATGAAAAAAGGACGCGTATTTGCGCTTTAAATATTTTAAAAACGCTTAATCATCAATATATTTCAATAGATTTTTTAACGTTTATTGAAAACCTTACTAATTACGAATGAAACGTTTGGCTCACTTTGGAAATGATACCAAAAACTAAATAATTTTCACTGCATGAGACAGTCAAGAAAACCAGACCTATAGCTTACACAAGCATCAATAGAATTACCAAAATAGTATAATCCATTATAAAACTTTGCTCATCTCGGGCCTGAGTAGCAACACAGTACAAGATGATTGTGCTGTGCGACCACTTACCTGTTACATAAGTCCCTTAAAAATCCTCACAAAATTTAATATAGCATACATATATAAAATATGTATTAGTTAATAATAGAACCTTGGTATTCTGACTAATATATTATAGCAGCAATGTTGATGACATCAAATAAAATATTTGGGAACTTGCTAAGAGTTATGGAACATTTTGTCATGTTTATAAGTACAACCTGTTACACCTGTCATCCCTATTATTACCCCATCCCCATAGTAAAATTATTTATATATATATGATTTAAATATTTTATTTTCCAAAAATATTGGTGTAAACATTTTTTACAAGTATTTTTGTAATAACATTGTAGATATTACTATTGTGTAAGTGAAACCCACAAAACAAAATAATTTTCTGAACCATTTGACTTTCGTAAGGTAAATATACATACATTTGTATATCCCTGGTTTTATCAATTTAGTGGTAAATAGTGCTAAGAAATGAAACATTTTTCTCCACCATTTCTCATCTTTAAAAAAATGTTGGAACCCACAACTGCATATATTTACTTTAAATGTAATGTTTCCTTCTTTACAAGTACTTTACACTAACAAAAACGAATATTAAACTTTTTGGTTAACCAAACCAATCTGTACGTTTTGAACTAACCCTAGAAATGCTATAAAAGTCAACATAGATACATTACTATGCATTTTTAAAACGAGCAGGCTATTACGTACTTTTGTAATATTTTACCCGCCTTAATACCTCAGATTGTCTACTGCCAAAAATGCACCTTTTAAATTGGAAGGCATCTAGTCGTCTAATTCTTGTACTGTGTTTGTTCAGTATATTTAAAACTTTAATCATTACGAAGAAAAGTGTACGGATTCATTTGGCCAAAAGCCATAGAATCAGCACTATAAAATGGCCCTAGACCATTCATCTAATTTTTATATCTTAATTTTAGCAATATGTTGTCACTTGTACCTCTCTACAAACCACATATACAAAACATGATTTATAGCTGAATACAACAAGGATAAATAGAAAACTAGCTATGATAAATAGCTTATTAACTAGAAAACGTTTTACCCTTTCCATCACATTATGATGGAGTTTTTCTAATTTGTTTTTTTATCAAACGATTATCAACTACGTCCTGCAGAACATTATGGAACACTATTTCAATTATGTTTTAAACTGCAATATTAGTAAACAAAACTTGAGAACTTGAATCATCTCGAGCCTATGTAGCAACACAGTGTGAGTTCATTGAACTATGCCACTACTTACCTGGAAACGACGTCCTTGATAATCCTAAGTAAACCAAATATATTACTAATGTAACAATACGTAATATTTTTTTTACAAAACGTAAATGTTAAGAGTGATAAACTGTTGCAGCACTACAATACATTTTGAGTGCCGCCCATAATGAAGTAGTAGTCCACAATGAGCTAATTTTGATACATCTCAAACATTCATTGTCATTGCTACTAACTAAAATATTGTCAAAACACTAATTTAGTGATAAAAAGATAAGTGTTGGGGCTAACAACAAGAAGTTCAATATTTGTTTATGAATAAGCCCATTATATCAGTCACTATTTTTTACGAAACTATTTATAAGCTAAGTTGAGTACATTGCACTTAACTTTATCCTACATTTCTCTTATCTTCAAGATTACATGATTGTAGGCATTGTGTGTGTAATAACATAATTTTTAAGGTAATTATCGTTACATTCCAACATTTAAAAGAAACGATGATTCCTCCACGTCACGTCGTCGATGATTGACTGGACCTGATGACAAATACAAATAAAAAGAACTGTCAAAAAGGTTAGGTCAAAATTGGACTGTTTTTAAATCATGCGAAATATTAGGCTTTGACTACAAAGACTACTAAGTATTAACTACTTCACTTTAATTACCATTTGAATTGATTTTTCAGAACATGAAAAATGTGCGTTGATGTTGAATGTGTGGAAACTGCATGGCGTCCTTTTGACATTAGTCATCGTTTGTGTAGGTCCTACGCTCAAGAGTTTAGAATGGACTGTGGCATTTCTTATGGGCTTCCTCTTCTTCTGCCTGAGTTACATAGCATCCTCCTGTAATCGAATTATAAAAATATTTTCACAGTTTTCTATAATGTTGATCACAGGTATAATCAATCATTTAAATTGACTTACATGTCGGTTGTTTGCCGTTTGGGGAAGCTGTCCGTTGAAGGGCACATTGTTTGGGGCTTCTTCATATTTCCATTATAGAAAATTGCAAGTGGAAACTCAGCACTAGACACTTTGGCCAAAAAATAAAAATAGAGTGGTAATTTAAACTACACTAAACTTTTTCCTGTATAATTAGCAATACTTTTAAAACAATTATTGCTTTTATATTTTGAAGAAGACTTGAGATATTGAAAATCTTAACAATTCCATGGAATAATGAATACTAATAAATATTCTAGCTGTGAAAAAGAAGATTGACTAAAACAATATTTTTAGTTATTTTTTTAAGATTTACCTGTAAATTAGTAGTACTCGTTTATTTTGTAGTAATTGATAACTTTTGTTCTTATTTAATTTTACAAAGGTGCTAAAAAACGTAAGTAATTTCTCTTTTAAAACAAAAGAAACAGAAAACAAACTTGTGATTACTTTGCGAAGGAGACTCTTGTATCACTACTAGTGTTCATGGCTTTCCAGACAAAAATGAAAATGGAGGCCAAAAAGCACAAACAAAATAATAAAAATTCCTTCCTTGGCTTCCTTTTTTTGCAAGCGTAGAGTTTCACAATCTGCATGGTAACAAAAAAGACGCTTCTGAGAAAAACTACACTGCATCCTCAAGTAACAGCATGAATTGTTTATTGCAAAATGCATATACTTTTATGGTACACTCATCACCTCGGTTTTTTGCAAGTGTGTAATGTTCCTATATGAAGCACTCGCAGATATGTTTTCAAACGTACTTATATAAAAACAAATATATCAGCTGTAAAACCCATATAATGAAAGCATTCAAGGAAAGATATCATGACGTTATCAGTAGACAGTAACTGAAATTTTGAACAGTATATACATTGCTTTATTTTCCAAAACATGTTTCTAATAGCTTTCTGGCTATAAAAACAATGAAAAAAATTACAAGAAAATATATGTAAAATAAATGTTTTTGTGCACAGTACTTTTTAAAATATATACCACGCCACGTCACATATGTACTTAGAATACCCAATCACCGTATAATGTATACTGTAACCCTTATAACATTTTTTGCTGTAGAATAATATACAATTGATATATTATTACTACAGCCGTCTCACTTATAAACTAACAAATATATTTTACATGGAATATGATACATTCACTCCTGATATATATATATATATATATATACGCCAGCCAAGCATATACACTACTTCGTATATTCACAATCATAAAGTTTACTTGAGTATGTAATCTCTTTGTCTCTAGAGTCTGTTTATTTATTTTTAACCCTTTTAACTAATACTTTGACTAGCCTTCGAAGAATATTTTGGATGAATTATGCAAAATCAAAATTTAATTTGAACCTAATGTGCTACTTTTCATTACATAATGCAATGTCTGCGAAAAACACCCATTAATTTGATGAAACTAGTTAACATCATTATTATATTTTTTGTACTACTAAGAAAAAAATCCATTCAAATGGGTTTACATTTTTTTGCTGGCCTTCGGCAATTTCAGTATAATTGCGTTTAACTGTATTAGAGGTTTCCATTTTTTACATTGTTTTAAATCCAGATAATTGCAGTTTTAAATTTGACTGAATTGAATACTCGTTCGGAGCTATTTAAATATGTCCAAACCCGCCCATTTAAATTACAGAAATTCAATAAGAAAACTAGTCAAGCTTAGAAGCTATCGTAGTTAGCTGCGTTAATAGCAGCAAGTATTTTTTGGGCGTGTGTTTAATAGCAAAAAACGCATTTCCAAAACATTATACCTACTTTTGTATTATAGCATAATATTATTGGCCGTTGAACTCACGGTTTGATCTAAATTGCTTACTTTGATCATCTTTGCTCTTAATATATTACCGCCACTGTTTAACAAAATCATCTACAAGTATTTGTCGCAAACCTAAAAAATCGTACATTAAGTACGGTTACGCTAAACAGATATTTCCATAATTTTAATTCCAATTTTCCACAAAAAAATCATTCATCATTTTTGCAATTGTGATGACACAATTTTAATTACTGTATAGTATGCTCTTACCTAAAGTTCTCCAATTTATAAAACATACAAATAATTCAGATTAACTACCATATATTATGGATCAGCTTGGAATTATTTTCTTGTGGTTCCACACTTCCGTTTTGCAGTTGCTTCAAATATTTGCACACTCATTAATAGCTTATGACGACCAATATAAATACTTTTGTTGTATTGTTTGAAAATTATTAAGTGACCCTAACCATGCAACTAGAATCGCGATAATGATGAAATGTTCCCTAGAATGATAAAAAATATTCGGAATAATATTTGTATTGTTAAATATCACTGAACCGCTATGCAATTTTTTTGCCAGTTGCCTATATTTTATGCAAGTTTTTCTGTAATTTACTCTTGAATGATTTACAAATATATGGCTTTAATTTTTAATTTAAATTCGGTAGTAATTCATATGAAATCACAATAATGTTTTCAAAGGTACTTGTTTTATTTTCCAATTATTGCATTTATATGACAACAAAAAAATCAATATTTGAAAAAAAACAACGATACTTCACAAAAGTTACTCAGGCTTTTTGTCGTTCAATTTTGTATCGGTGGCTGGAGTTGACGTGAACTTGACAGATGTGTCCAGTTTAATTTTTTTCTTAGCGACCTCAAAACTGCCAACCTATTAATTAATTTATTTTAAAATGTTAATTTCTTTAATCTCGACAACCTTAAAAAAATATTACATATTCATTTTTTGAATTGGATAAACTTACAATTTCTGGTTCAATGTGTTTATGTTTATACGTCGTTGCATACGTTCCATAAACAGGAATTTTCCTCCTTTTGTCATAGTAAATGTACGGCATGGTGTCGGCAACACGGTTAACCTAAAAATTAAAATAACACAATTTATAACAATCATTTACAACAATATATTATTACTGCTAGCTTTTATCATCTCAAGCTAAAATATTCAATCTTAGCACTATTTATAACAGGTACAATTTGCTTAAACTATATTTTTTAAATAGTGAGTTTTCACAAACTTACTGGTGTTTTGGTGTTGTTCATGATTAGTCGGTGCTAAATTATCCACGTTAAATCGATACTGCAATAGTAATTGTTGCAAATCCAATTGTTAGTTTGTAAACAAAAAATAAACAGCAGATCAGGATTTTAAAAATGTCGTCATGCAGTATTGATATGCTTTTGTGGCAACAGCCTAAGAAAAAAAATGATGACCCAAACGCATAAACAAAAAAACTTTTCTTCGGCTTGTTTTTTTCACTTTGCAATTCGCATGGTAACAAAAAAGTATATTTTAGTTTACTACAAGCCCTACCAGTAAACCAGCAAATGTATATTATTTGACGATATACTCATACACATACATTATTATGATATATATATATATATATATATATAGATTATATATATGATTGACTATATATTAACTATATTGACTATATATATATGATTGCATAGGAGTGTGTATGATGGAGCAAAGTACGTTGTCACAAGTACAATCGCAAATATAGAAGTAGGTAAATACAAGCATAGTTAAAAGAAATCAAAGCTTTAAAATTGGACAATAGAATGAAAGGTACTAATTTTCTGAGAAATGAATAGATGGCTTTGTTATCTCCTTTGCCAGATATGTTTCTTAGAATCCATAAAACTGAAAAATGTGTTGAAAATACATTGCACAAAATACGGTATTACTGACGGTAAAATATGTAGGTTTTGTATGTAATATTTTTTTAATTATTATATTCGTTATATTTCAAAGCATGAGATTTCAAAAGCAAGAGATTTAAACAAAAGTATGTTAACTGGCTAGATGTTTTAATACAGATGCTATAATTTCGAACTGTATAAATAATTCAAACTTTAGAAAGTCGGTTTATGTACATGTACTGTTCATAAGAGTTCAGTAACCCCATTTAAAGTAGCCATGGGTATATATATTTTACGGTATTGGGCTATCTCTTGGATCTACACTATTGCATTATTTTGATGAGCTACTTGAATTTTTATTTATAACTGTTTTTTAAATTTGAAAGGTTTGAAGAACTGTAAAAATAATTACACTTGTATATGCAGCTGTTGCATTTAAATTTAAACGGACCATGTAAGAATTAAAGAATTAACATGTCGAAATAAATCCTCGTATCTAAATATAGATTTTCATTGCGTAAATCTAAAAATACAACTCTTGAAAGTACTGTTAGAAAGGGTTTTGAGTTTACGCAGGTACAAATTTTTCCATGTAACATGAGCTGCTTTGAAAATTTATGAGTTTCGTTTCGTATTACTCCTACCTAGATGATAATGTTAATGGAAAATAGATAACATATTATTAGAAGTGCAAGATAAGGATGGCTTGGCCTTGTTTTATGTATAAGCAAGCACCGTTTACCAATATGACCTGAATGCCATTTATATTTAACATACGAATTTTAGGAGCTATTATATTACACTGCATAATTCAAATCATGCACAAGCTAAGATAACAGCTAGTAATTTAACAAACTGTTGTCTAAATAGCTTAAAATAGCATCAAGCAAATATCCCAAGAAAAATACATAAATAAGTGCCTTGGATGATGATTACTTTAACTGGCTTGTAATAAATGCATATGCTGTTTATCAAGTATGCAACTAAAGTAGCTTATTAAATCTAACAAATTTGTCATCAAATATCGAAATATCTAAGGGTCACCTAAGCTGTTTGGTAGAAATACGGTTCAGAAGGCCAAATGAAGTTTAATGCGTTTATGAACGTAGTGATATTAATGAAATATATGACAAAACCAAAGGATGGAATGTAAAGTTTAACGTATGATGTTTAAGAAGCAATAAAATAAAAATAAATGGAAAAGTTTTCATTCAAGCAAAAAAAAATTTGGTTTATTTTTCAAGCATACAATATTTCAAAATACAAATTTTCATCATTTAACTTTCGTCTAGCCTGAACTTACACAAGCTTTCATGAGTGCATGTTTACTTACGATAGACTTGCAGCAAAAATCCAGATACCTTGTGCTTTCTTCTTAGATGGGAGCTGTGTGCATAGTTTTCAGGACGGGAAGCGAATATTTTCTGTATAGCTGCATTCCGCATGGGTTTAAATTACTGATGAGTTTCGGTGTTAGATAATGGTTAGAGGAGAAGACTGACGATATAATATTAATACGCCAAAGCCTTTCCCTCCCACCAGTACAAAACCACCGTTTTAGTTCTTCTTTTTGAAATAATATTCCAATTACTTCGGATTTAGTCTCAGAGGATGGTTTACTAAAGTGGCCCATTTCCAAGGTGTTTTGGTTGTCCTGTCATATTTTCAAATGGTCTGAAAGACCAATGCGACGACTGTATATACTTACTTTTTACGCTGATTTGTAATGTAATAACGAAGGTTATTGTTTTTTTGATACAATGGATTTTTTTTGTGAAATTTTTAGAAATCGAAGTCAAAAGACAATGGTTTCTTAAAAACAATACAATATTCCAATGAAAAATGAGTTGATTGACATGTGGAAGGTTGCTGACTGTAGCAAAATGTGATGGGATATTGAAATAAATGCGAAATACTTGAAAACTTTGAATAAAAATATTTTAAAAATTCGAATACTGCAAAACTGCAAGAAAAGAGATGCTTACAGTTCTCAGCCAAAAATGATAATGATGTTGAAAATATTTTAAAACTAAGGACCACGTAAGTTTGAAGATGTGATCGGGACTGAAGCTGGGCTTTGAATGTGACTTTTCTCAGGTTGAATAGTGAATGATGCTTCTCAACCCGGTGTTCACCGTACAATACCAGGAATCATCCAAGCCTAGTTTTAGTTCGTTCACAGGAAAAATGCATAGGTATTGAGTAATAATACGCTTCTCTCGTCATCACGAGTGCGTGGCGTGTTCATATATGGGTATGATTTATACTTAGAAAAGATGCAAGTGTACACGCATGCTTTCCATATACAATTGTATGTACGTTTTATTATACGATGACTGTGAAGCTGTTCAACTTTGATGAGAATTTTTGATGCTGCTGAAGCATTTGCAATTCTTTCCTTCTTATACTCTTAAACGTAACACGTATCAGCTATAACTCAATAGTGTATATACATACGCATGGTGATTCACTCGATCTTGTTCTAATATAGGTTTTTTATATATGCGTACAATGGGTTTATTTGCGTACAGTTTTCTGTATAAAGTAGGGTGTCAAAATGCGCCAGGGAAAATGTTGGCTAATGTTTATCTAGTATTAGAAAATATTTAAAGGAAGGTTTAATGCTAAGATGGATAAAGTTTTTGGATGACCTTTTGTATATAAATTTAAGACATGCTGTGGGGTTCAGATGTTATTAGAATTCTATTTCTATATTATTTTGTACCTTTTCGTTAAATATTTTTTAAAGTTTCTTTAAATGGAAAACCACATTTATTCAATTGTAATATATAGTGCCTATGCTATGATATCCAATATCTAGTACTTTGACTAAACCCATTTTGGGCCAATAGTAGAGTATTGTGAATTTAAATGCATTTATATTTTAGGCGGACTATGTCCCCGTCCGCAAATCTCACGCCATTGAATACCCATACGCAGGGAAGTTTTAGCGTATGTTTTCACGGGTAGTAGTTGCGTTGATGCGTATTGCGAAATGCCTAATAATATAAGATAAAATAATAATACATCTCCAAACGTAAGCATGTCCTCTAGACCCAGGTAAAAGCTTTTTAATTCGTTTAAGGGGATGGCGATAAAAGAGTTTACTCCTACTTACGATTAGTGTATCTTTGCTTTCGTCCATTTTGTTAAGTCGAAGTTATTAAGTCTAACTTTTTTGTTATCGAATATTATATAAACGACTGCTACGTAATCGAATGTTTAAAGGGCACTCAATAGCTAGGCTTCCATATTGTTGAAATATCTTACTCGACTTGAAAGTAATCTTCCAGTTTTATTTCATTTCATTACTAGCATTTAAATATGCACACTGTGTATCACATTCGTTTAATTTTTCGATTGGTTGATTTAATACGTAATGATGACAACATTGAATTATATGTGGTTAGGTTAGTCCTAAGTATTGGTGGTGGGTTATGAGTTAGGTTCGAATGAACTTGTATCGTTATATTTGCTTAGGTTGGGTTCAGTTTAAAACATATAATTGTACTATTTCCGACCAAATTCGATTAATTTGTTCCTTCAAAACGAGTGTCGACTAAATCGATTTCGCCAAATCAAAATTGACAGTTACTTAGTTTATGTCGAGTAATAAGATTCGACAACACTCATTCGTGTAAGACTTATATGCATTGAAAAATTCCTATTTGGCTCTTATACACCGAGCGCATATGTGAGCACATCATATCATGTAATCATCATCACACCATGCTTTCTGCTTACTAAAGGCTTTCAAAAATTAGAAGCGTATGAAGTAAGTAGGACGGCATAAATACAGTTTAATCATGAGAACTTCTCAAGATGAGGTTTCTTCTGCTGAAATTGCGCATGTTTAACATTTCCCATTTCAAAATTACGTCTTGTAAAAGTCGGGTTGAACCGTAAACTATAATTATCTTAGCCAATTTTAAACATTGAACACATTCAAACCCCTTTAATATTTTTTGCTTTCTAAATAATAACCACTTTGAAAAGTTAATGATAAAATAATATGTATGTGCGA
>JAQFZG010000297.1:0-38080 GCA_034695465.1 Entomobrya nicoleti | reverse complement strand
ACGTAATATCACCCAAACATTTAAAATGAATAGTTAAACATTTTGTTTTACAGAGAATCCTATTTAAAAGTTTTACTGGGTTTATTCAAAAAATGCATTACAGTTTTACATTTACAGCATGCATTTATTTGGAGTACCTTAGTTTAAATTATGATATTTCTCATAAACAAATAAGCAAGTTTGATCGATTGATTTGGTTATTTCAGATGTCAATAATTAGTGGTGTTTGAGTACTTTGTCAGTTATCTATCAACGCTTTGCTTCCAAATCTTTTATGTAAGTATATTGGCATTTTGAGTTGTTGGACGACAGAAATGCTGTATTCGTCGCAGTCAGTGTAAAGAGTCAATACAACTGCACACGTGTTATCGAAGCCATTTAATTTTTTAGCAAAGCGCATAGCTCTCTTTGATGGCAAGAAAAAATGACATCAACACAGACAAGGTAACACATTTGTTTTTAAAATACCAAAACTTGTACTCTTCAAATCAGTTTCAAGATTACCTATTTGCATGAGTATTTTGCAATGAATGTGATATGGTATCTTTTCAAACAACTTTTTAGGAAGTTACTTCAGCAAGTCTCCAATGTCTCATTATATTTATGACAGTTTTTTATAAATCTTTCAGTTCCAGCAGACCTAATTTTTCAGACTTGAGGAAAAAGTAAATTTAAAATTATAAGGAAGTCAGAGATTTTTCTTTCTTTTATAGTCTGCCGTTGCATAATATTCCGTGAAGTAGCATATTTTGCCGTTACATGTTCCTTTTACAAAAAAATTGGTTTGTTAGAGATCAACCAAATGACAAAATCAGCCATTCAAGGCGGCCCTCAAAATCGTCTTATTTTTTTGAACAAAATAAATGCCATTTATTTTTTAAAGAAATACTGTGTAAGGTGCACATACTCATGACTACAACTCCTGAGTATTTCCAAATAGCTCATATACACATTTCAACCGTAGTATTTTGGGAAATTCGTATATCTTGTAAAGATGCTTTACTAGAGATACAAATGTACATGCATAAATCATGAAGCTTACAGTCAAACGAGCTCAGCTATTGTCAATCAGGAATATAAAAGGATTAGTAGTAAAGTCGGCTTTATTGCTAAAAGAGAAGCGGTACAAAGGAAAAAATATGTCACATGAAAGATTTGTATTGGTTTCATGCAAACCATTTTAAGGCTGATTTGACTTTAAAATAAAACCGCTGTAGTAGCGATCATAACGACGGAGCTAAATTAATGCGACACATTAAATTGATGAACACTTAGGTTGACAATGAAAAATGCCTTCGAATGATGAGTTATCAAAAGTTATCAAACACATGACATGTGTTTGATAACTTTGACCCCAACCCGATGAGGTCACCGTGATCTAACGGGACCCATGTTTGGTGATCCACTCAACGAGAGCTTTTGATTGCGCTACTCAAATATACAATATGTACAAGTTGTCAACGTTCGACGTTGACCTTAGGGTTTGACCTAGGGGGCTCAAAATGAATATTAGTTTTGCCCTTGAACATAGTGACCAAAATGCCAAATTTAGGCAAAATCGGTCGACGCGTTTATCAGTTATCGTGGTGACAGACGGACAGACAAACATGATAAGATCAATACTTCGCTGAGCTTCGCTTTCAGCTCCGTAATAACGAAGGCTAATAGGGTTGGCTTTAAAAAGCTTCAGGAAGTGTTTCCAGTTTTCATAAAATATGTCTCTTTGTACATTATGTCGCATTTTCGTATAACATCGCATTTGTCTCACATGATTCCGTATATTTTTTGTAGACTTTGTCATAGTCTAGGATTCCCTCGACGAATGGGTCGTACAATCGTTTACAGCGGAAGCATGATACCTTAACTTGCTTCCACTTTCCCCTAACTCAGATCAGTGGTATTGGATTCCGTAGTTGTTGTGAGAGTCGAGAGTTCAGGTAATTAAGCCTTAAATTTGTATTAAAAGAAACGAAACTTAATACCAAGAAAACCTCTAACCCAACGTCTGCGGAGGCTAATACGTCGATTTTACGATTGTATGTTTCCAGAAATATGCAAAAAAGGACAATAAAAAATAAGAACTTCAAGCTTTCTACATTTTTACAACTCCTTTCACATCAAATTGGATACCTATCCATTTCAAATCAAAATTGGCATTTATACAACACAAAGGAAACCAGGCAAGTATGGTAGTGGTTCTTTGGGTTCTACGTTCTACGTCGCTTTCTCTGTGATGTGTTAGAAGAAATAATATCGCTTACAAATATTAAGAACAAAATGAATGCCTACAATGTTAGATGCCGTGAAATGGTACACACTTTCAGTTTCCAGGTCTGAAGGTTCTGGTGTTCTTCAGCTCGGTCAGCAAAATGTTTTCTCTTGTTTAGACGCTTTTTCTCCACAGCAGTAAAACAACGAACAGTAGAACTGTAATCACTAGGTGTTCAAATCGCGCCAAATAAATCTGTGATAGTAAGATGGGGCTTAAACCTTTGATTCAACGACAATCCAATTTTTATAATTATTCAATAGTTTTAATTTGTAAACAGTCATAAACAAATTATTAAACTGTAAAGCAGCTAAAACTTCAATACATACTACAGACGTCTTTGCTTAATTCTTTGAAGGGCTTAACATCATAATGTGAGAAGTAGTTAACTGAATTTACTTTTAAATTAAAGTTAATCTGTGAAAATAAACTGTAAGTTTTTACTACTTACTCCATTTACAAATATGTCTATATATTCCTCACTAAATTACTTCCTAAAACGTGCTACTTCTGCAGTTTACCAAACAGAAGTGTTGACGCAATCACCTTTTGATTTATTCCTGAGAGAATCAAAGTTTTCAGGCAAACTTTTACCATTTGTTAAAAATGAAAATTCCACAGTAAATACTACCAACTATACTAAATACTTCCACTTTTTAATGGGCATTGAAGAATTTTCTGAAGAAACTGAAATTATCAATGCATTTGATGCATCCACAACAGAAGAGTTCATAAATTTCATTAGTTTAACTACATCTATACCAAAAGCATACTTGGTTGCAGAAGATTCATACACAAAAGAAAGTGTCCTTCAATTTCCCAATGACACGTTTGTAAATGCAGATTATTTAACTGAAAGTTGGTGGAATATTTTTGACGAAAGATACATGAGACATGGGTAGGGATGGACAATTGCCCTCACTGAAGCATACTTGCTAATTTTTGTTCTTGGGGTAATTGGAAACGTAATGGTAATATTGGTGGTTATACTACGTCCTAAAATGAGATCAGTGACAAACAAGTTCATCTTGAACTTGGCTGTAGCTGATTTATTCGTCATTATTTTTTGTCCACCTTCAACACTCTTGGCAAATATATTTGCTCGTAAGTTATGCAATGATTGGTCCTTTAAATATGTTTATTCTAGCAAATGATCAAATATCAGGCATTATGCATGAAATACTCGAAAAGATCTGCCAAAACATTTTATAATTTTTCTTTTGTTTCAATTTTTCAGCTTGGATTCTCGGTTTGTTCATGTGCAAAGCTGTGGCATATGTTCAAGGAGTCTCTGTGTACGCTTCAGCGTAAAGTCTGGCTGCAATCTCTCTTGATAGGTAAGCTTACACCAATATTCTCCCAGCTTCCTATTTCTATTTAACGAACTGTTATATATTTGAGTATCCCATTTTAAAAACTAACCAAGTGTAATGCATCATGACTTTTCATGGTCAACTTTCTCTTTCGCAATTACAGATGTCAGGCAATCTACCGAAATTATGAGCGACCCCGAGGTTTTTCCCAGACAACTTGCGTTAGAACTGTCTTCCTAATTTGGATAGCATCTATGTCCTTAACTATTCCATGGGCAGTGATATTCGAAGTTAAAGTCTCGGAATAGTCCGAATACGATGGTCTTCGCTATTGTGAGGAGTCATGGGAAGTAAAGAAGCTTGGAAATATATACTTTATTGTCGTTAACCTCCTCTGTTTCTACGCGATACCCCTGCTGCTAATATTTGTCTCAAATTCGATAATTTATTGTCATGTAACGCATCGTGCAGTGCCCCAGAGTTCTGCGTCTTCAGCACCCATCAGAAAACTTCACCGACAAACCAGACAAGATGTGTTGAAAATGTTAGGCATTGTTACTCTCACATTTTTCTTCAGCTGGTTGCCACTTTATATTCTCGTGGTCAGATTAAAGTTCTCAGAAAATATAAATCAGTCGGAGTATTACCTTCTAAGAATTTTGATGCCTATGGCGCAATGGCTTGGAAGTTGGAACAGCACCATAAATCCCATTCTATACGCATTTCTCAATCGCAAATTTCGCCGAATGTTTAAATCTATTTTACCAGCGTGGATTCCATTGAAAGATGCTGGGCAATATCAGAGTTCCACAAGAACTCCTAGTTTGACTACTACTGCATATACAGGAAGAAGTCTAGCAAGAAGCAGGACTAACAGTAGAAGTGATTATCAGCATCATCATCCAATCGGACATAGAAATCCACATAATCAAACTAATCTACTTGTTGCTAGATTCCATGAACACACGGGATCAGTAGCAACAACAACGGTGCATATTGTATCAACAATAACGCCAGCCACGTCAGTTAATAATATTATTGATGCACCAATTGCTGATAGAACCAAAAGTGAAATTTTAACAGACTTATTAAAAAGGGTTGTTTGGCTACATCTTCTACAGTGTATTCGGTGATGAAATAAAATTAAGAATTAAAAATATTAGATTCAATTTGTAGACCATTTGTAAGTATAAACTGTTAAATTCTTATGCTGTTTACTAAACATTATTTACCTACGTACTCAAATATCTAGATCGTAGTTTCATTATTACTGTTTGTACAAATAAGTAATCCCTTAAAAATGGTGTTGTATATGAATATGTTATGTTATGAAATAAAGTATTTTTTAAAATTCTAATTTTCATCGAAATAAATATTCGCTTTCACTTCCTCTTATTCAATTTAAAATAATTGAATTCAATGGCATTCTATTTTAGCAAGTAAATAATAGAACAATGTCCAGACCCTTATATAAATACGGGATATTTTAGACATTGAGATCATATTTGTTGTTTTCAGTAATCGAGTTAATTGAATATTGAAAGTTCTTGAAAGCGTTTATTATGACAAAACTCGTCTTCCTTAAACAAGGCATGTCAAAAAACATTCTTGATGGCTTAACTATGGAGCAGGAACACATTTGTTACGTAGCTGAAAGCGAAGCTCAGCTAGTATTGACTTTATCGTGTTTGTCTGTCTGTTCGTCCGTCTGTCGGCACGATAACTCAAGAACGCGTTGACCGATTTCCCTTAAATTAGGCCTGTATGTCACTAATGTCAACGGCAAGAACCCTATGGATTTTCAGCCCCCTAGGTCAAACCCAAAGGTCAAAGGGCAAGGTCGAAGTTTTTCAACCTGTTCATAGTGTACATTTGAATAGCACAATCGAAAGCTCTATTTGAGTTGATTACGACCCATATGTCACTTTAGGTCAAGGTGAACTCAGAAGGTCAGAAATCAGGGTCAAAGGTTACAATATCACACAGGTCATGTGACATCATTCGAAAGCGCTTTTCATTAGCAACAACAATGACTATAACTAGCGTCGTTATTATTATAATTCTTTATTGCAAACTTAATCATTTAAGATTTTACAAAAATGGGAGTTCATAGTACCAATTAGTCAAATATAGTAATGAGACAAAAAAATAATGAATATATATACATTAGTCATAATATAATAGGATTTCCTTCGCCTGTGCCCAACCAACATCCCTCGTCAGTAGAGGATCCGGCTCTGGTCACATCCCTATCCCGAACTTTGATATAGTTCATCTTTGTGTACAAAAAACCATCACAAGGTCAAGATTGTCTGACTGTGGGATGTGGAGAAGCAATGCTCTCCAGGTCTGGTACATGGAGGAGTCTATAGTCAAGAATTCTAGAGTGAAAGATATTGAATAATATCGAATTCTTTGTGTTTCCCAATCTTGTCAAAATTGATGCAACTGCACGCCTACGCACAGCCAAAAAGTCAGGAATACCATTTTCACAAAACATGGCACTGGCACTTGTCATTCTGCTATACCCAAATATGATACGAAATGCATCATTGTATGCAACACGTACAGATTTCATACAGCTTTCCATTACTGGGGCCCAAATGCTCATGCAATATATAGAACTAAAGTACGTTTTAAATATGTACTTTTTGACACGGTCACTACAACCTTTAAATCTAGAAGCGATTAAGTTCGCATAGGCATACAATTCACGGCGTCGCCGTGCCATCTCCTCCTCATCTCGATTGCTGCAGTTAATCACATATCCAAGAAACTTAACACTATCAACCCATTGTATTACTTTCCCCGAGATCCTGACAATGGGTCTACTATAATCCGTTGATTTAGGAATAAAACACTGACACTGAGTTTAATTAGGGTTAAATAAAATTCCATGCTCTGTTGCATATTCCTCGCAGATTTTAATCAGGATATTTAAGGCTGCTATACAATTAGTCATAAGACAATAGTCGGCACAAGAGTAACTTTCATAACTACATCCGGAATGACTGCATGCGCTAAACACGCGTTAAACCTTTTTGCAAGTACACACATAATCACTGGTGATGCCATTTTGATTGACTTTGCTGTAAGGTTATCTGGACCAGGGGCTTTCTTGTTCTTTAATTTTAGTACACTTGAAAACTACGTCAGATGATATACGATAAAGATCCTTTTCACAAGTATTACAGCTTTCACTATGAACATGCACAGACTGTTTTTTAAAGCTCTGAGCATAATGATTCCTCCACATGTCACAAACCTTCTCTCCTCCACTTATACCATTGACACACTCCACTGGAGATGCAGATTTTACATTGTCATGCCTCTTTACACGATTCCAAAACTCCACTTAATTGTTTCTTTCATATTGTTCTGCAAGAGAGTCATCTGAGATTTTTTTTTGTTACGTTGGACAAATTTGAGTGCTTTCTTAAACACTTTCCTAGCAGCGTTCATTTCATTAAAGGCTTTATTTCGATCGCCTTTGCAAATTTTCAAAAAGTCATACTTTTCCTTGTAATTGATGAACTTGTCCTTAACAAACTGGTTCCATCCGGAAATCGAATGTTTCAGATGTTTCGCAGCTTTTGGCCTCGCAGTTGGCTGAAATTTGTCTTCACAGTTTTGAAGGCATTAGATTAAAATTGTTCACCTGATTTGTGCACTTAACTTAATCACAAAGAATCCAACAGACTAACCGTGATAGGAAATTATATGTAGCGTTACGATACTCTTTTAACGACTCAGAGGAGAGCTTAGCCCAAAAAATTTACTTTGACTTTGGTTGAGTTTTCACATTAAACGCCGATGTTTCTTTTGCAGTGATATTCATTGCAAGTGCCATTGGGATATGATCGCTTGGTGTAATGGAGTAAGGTAACGATATTTGTGGATTATTTTCAAGTAGTTGGTTTGATATTATAACGTGATCAACCCAACTTTTACTATTTTGACCTTTTGCACTAAACGTACACGAGTCACCCGGAAGTTGTTTATAATCATTTAGTTCACACTCGTTTTCATGACACATTTTCTGGAGGCATGAGAAGTGTAAATGAGTTGGCGAAATATTAAAATCTCCCAAAACCACACTTGGTCCATTATGCTGCATTATTAAGGCAGTGATTTTCCCAATATACTCTGATATCAAAGTTTCATTACTTTTACAGTTGACGGGTAAATACACATAAACTAGTTGCACATCAAAAGTCTCCGTAGAAAGTTTTCTGACTAGTAGCCTCGGGTCAGATATGTCACTCGTGACAACTTTTTGTTCAAGTGAAGATTTTACTAAAAATGCAAGGCCACTATATGGACGACCAGCACTTCCGTTTCTATATTTTGGCATTGAGCTTTTTGAGAAAGTAACATAGTTGCTATTTAACTGAAGATGATTATCCTCAAATTCATATAGCCAATTGTTATAACTTGCACTGTTTCAGCTACGTCGTTATGATCGCTCTTACAGCGTATTAATTTTTTTCATAATACACTAAAACAAGGTCATTGACGATAACGATTTTATTGCTGCAAAATTTTAGTTGCAAATACGCCAACAAAAAATAAAGGAAGACTTATCACATACGCATATAATTTAAATAGAGTCGCATAACATCGAATGCAATAAACCCGCTGTAAGAGCGATCATAACGACGTAGCTGAAACACTGCAACTTGTAACGACACTAGTGATGATCATTGTTGCTACTAATGAAAAGCGCTTTCGAATGATATGTCACATGACCTGTGTGATATTGTAACCTGAGGGATCATCTAGTGTTATGATACCCCCTACCATCAGACGCGGCTTCTCCCCAGGAAAGTGCATCTCTCTCCGGCTCCAGCCAATGGCAATCCGCCACCGCATCCGCATGCAATGCGGAAAAGGATGATGCAAGCAAGATCCCGCTTGCCACAATCTCACTCTCAATCTGTCAATCATTCTTATTCCTACTCTGTAAAGTAATATGTGTGCTGTATAATAAATAGTTATCTTAGAGTTAATTGTCGCTTTCGAACCTCTCTCATCATAACTTATTGCTTCCTAGCATTCAGTTATACCCCATAACCTTTTGCACCCAAGGTCACTGTTGCCCAAAATGACACTTGATTCGTGATCTACTCGACGAGAGCTATCCATTACGCTATTCAATCGTACACCTTGACCAAGTTGAAAACTTTTGACTTTGACCTTGGGGTTTGACCCAGGGGGTTGAAAATCAATAGAGTTCTTGACCTTAACCAAAGTAACCTACAATTCATATTTAAGCGAAATTAATTGACGCGTTCTTGAGTTATCGTGGTGACAGACAGACGGACAGACAGACAAATGCGTTAAAGTCAATGCTCCGCAGAGCTTCGCTTTCAACGACGCAATAAACCCAATTCCAATATTTTCTTTATTATGCAACGGCTCAAAATAGTAGGTGACAACATGCGAAAGTCAACGACTTCTTTGTTTAACTTGAATGCTGATTCATTTACAATTTGTGTCGCAATTAGTGACAGAAGTAATCAAAAATATTCCTTTTGAATATTCCAAATCATGTATAATCGGTCAAATCACATTTTGTAGTATGGAAGCTAGTTCACCCTTTACAGATAAATGCTCAACTTCAATAATTAATTTCGCTCCCTTTTTAATTCCAGTTGTTGAAGTATCACTACAAATTTACACGAAAAACCAAGTTGGTATACTTCAGTTGATGTGTCCCAGTTTGCTTCCCATTTGCTGTATTGGTTAACAAAAGAGTGACTTGAGATTCCTTTGATCGTCGAACACAAACCTTTCATTAGTCAAAGTCGAGAGATGAACTGTATCAAACTTCTGGTAAAACAGTAACGTGATGGTAACTGTTCTGGTTAAGCTTTTAACCTATTCATAATGACGATAAATAATACAATGAAGACCAAACAACAACCTTGAAGGTGTGTCAAGAATAACAACGAAATTTCGAGTATCGAATACTTTGCAGATTTATACCCTAAACGCTCAACAGAGAAGTCTGCCTTTCCCATAAAGAAAAATGTATCTCCAAAATTATTTAATGATTCATGCATGGAAATGAAACCAGACAACCCCAAGGTGCTTAACATATTAACATTATTAACTATTTAGTTTTATTTTGCGAGATTATTGCGTGACAAAATGCTTAAAATTAAAGTATGATGATTTTATAGTTTACACTAAAAAGCTTGAGAGTTTAGCAGCTAGTAGGATGACAACTGACATGAAAAAAGGATCTGAGCAAAGCACCAAAGTCAGAGTCCAAAGTTGAATCGAGTATCATATTTCTACCAAGTAAAAAGCATCCTTGAAACTCCCCAAAAAACGAAATTTTTAACGTAACTTCCTCAAATAGCATGTTTGCGATAAATATTTTGTAAAAAGTGTTTAATTCGCAAATTTTTAAATATGTGCGATAAAAACCATTGATGATCTGATCGCCAGTTCCTGACGCATATTATAATAGTATATACTGGCTCTTGTGTTTTGATTAAAACAAAGAACTCATTTGGCAATTTTCATTTTGTAATTAACACGAATTTGGTGAACCGAACTAATAGAAAATTTCCACTCGAATGTCATCTGATCTAATTACCCACAATTTAATTATTCACGTATAAGTCTATATCAAGCACAACTTGTGACATAATATGCACCGCAGGCATTGTGTAAAAGCAAGCAATTTTTTGGATATGATAGAGTATTGTTCTAATTAAATTGATACATGGAGATTATAGAGAATACAATGGGTATATTTGTCACATTCGTTGTATTGTCACAAGTCACTATACTTGTGCGGAACTATAATTGTGTTTCTCTCTTTCTGGCAAACAGTAGCTAAAATCTCAGGTATTTTTGTTTTAATTTTAGAAGTCACGTTGTCTCGTATAATAAATAGTATTGAATATTTGAAGTACATCTCTCTTCAATCTTTCACAACTCAAAAGTTGAATTATACTTGATATTCTATGGTCTATATCAATTCACCATGAATTAACTTTGCTGCAACTCTCAGGTTTTTATCATAATGTCTGTTTTCGACTACCTCACGAGTTCGGGAGAAATACATATTGAATGAAAATGAAAAGTACCACATTTACTAAATACGTTTGTATATTCTAGGACCGTTGCTGATGATAATCGATTTTTTTTTTGCAGAAATCCAAGCTTTGTTATAACATATATATTTGGAAGGAGAAAGCAAAAGGTATTTAGAACAAAAATATGTTATTATAATGTTGCAAACATCGTAAAACTCCTTCATGCAATCCTAATTGTCTTTCAGACATAAAAGGTTTTCAACAAGAGCAAGTCTCCTTGTATTACCAAGAGAAATGAGTTTGCTTCCCTTTCTCCATAGAACCATCATCTTGCCAAAATGAGGCAACCATTTCATATGTTCAGTGTTGCGTATAGAGAAATATCGTGATATTCTTTTGTGACTTGAGAACTCTCGATTACAAAACCTCAAAAAGCAAAGCATCATTACTTTCCGATGACGTGGAATGAATTAGAGTGAATGACCGAGTTCTATTATGGGCTAATATTGCGCCTTATTTTAAACATCAATTTCTATTAAATTTCTACTTACCCATCTAAAAAGGATGTTCTTTAAAATAGTATTGAAACTTGTGTAATCTGACGTTAAAACTTGACAAAAAACTTTTTTCTGATGGTATTATCGGTAATGGAACACCTGCTAAATACCATGATACTATTTACATTACATCATCTCAAAAAGTATCCTGGTAAAGGGATAACTATTGGAGTGGAAATATATATTAATACGCACTTCCGACTACCTCCTTGCTTTAACATCGTAATTAAGACGTAAACAAGTGTAAAATTACAGCATGTGTTTGTGTTGATGTACAATTTTTTTCAAAAACCCTATTCTTGCCGACGCTCGTTTTTTATTTTTTCATGTTAATGTATGCTCTGCGGTTTAGTTCAAGTTAGTCTTATTTTTTAGGTTTCTGATGTTTACCGCGAAATTGCGTGATGGTCTTCTTAATAATAATATTATCCACTAGAAAAACGTTACAAAAAGCTCAAATAAATTACGTCTTATGTTTTTCTCCGCATCAATATCAGAACATATTTCCTAATGGGGCGTACTATGAAAGGATCATATTACGTATTCCGACTCGTATTAATTACTTGTAATGGGAATATACATCTAGTAAGTTATACGTCTCAAAAGGGTAAATAATTCTGTTTAAAGCACACAAGAAAGCTTTACACATACTTTGACAATTGATTGTACATTTGAAAGATAAACAATAAGCTTAACTGCAAACTTTAGAGAAACATAGTCTACAGCAGTGATTTACATTAGTGTGTGAATTATGAGAACTTTAACTCCAACATATCTGTTAATATGAAAAGTTTTTTTTTTTTGAATTTCTTTTTCCGTTACAACTTGCCACATTTTTTATTCAAAACGAGTACGTGGTTGGTGGACCAAAAGCCAGAGTACAAATCAAAACATGTAGACTCACGCTCATCAAATGCTTGCATTATCAATCTATTTCTCTTTTTAAATAATGGGCAAAGGTCATAAAACATGAGATTTGATTATCAAACATATAGTTTGCATAATAAAGGTTGAGCTTGCACTAGAATTTCTTCCTATTAAGCAATCATCTAAATGGAAAAGTCGGCAAGATAAAAAAAACGAACTTTTTTACAAATATATTGTTTACTGTTACATTTCGCGAATTCCTCGTATTTTTACATGAAGAATTATGATCCCAAAAACGTTATTCAACTAGTTCTTAGAAAGAATGTTGCATTTAATCATTCGCAACTCTTTATTTTGATGCATAATTATTACGGCTATTGAATATCTCATCATTTATTAGTCGTTCTCGCATTTTGGACATTTTTTAGGATATACATTTCCAGTTCCAGTTTTATCTTTTCCTTTATTTTGAAATTGTGAATTACGTAAAAGGCTTCTATTAACCCTTGTTCCTACTCTCTTTCTTTTTGGTAATTAAAACCATTTTTCTGTTGAAAATTATTTTGAGAACTGGAACGATTATAATCATTTTCCCAAATGATCACTCGTAATTATGACAAAATATAGATTTATCTACGTAAGCACATGCACGCTTGCCTAAACATCATTGCTTTCACTTTCCTTAATTTTCTCCGTAATACGCAATCATTGAAATTTAAAGTTATAACCATTATAGTGTTTTAAAAATATGTTAAACCAATTTCATACTTTCAGGAGAACAGTATTTATTTTTGAAGAATATAGCTTATGACTTAAACAAACCACAGTAACATATTCTACTTATTTTTCTAACACACTAAGTAGCAAACCATGCTTTTAGACGCTTTAAATAAATAAATAAAACGTTGTTGGCAACGGGCAGTGCACTGCCTAATTATGCGGTCATCAATGTTTCCAAAACACTTAAAAAATGATTTCTCTCAACTTTATCAGTCGATTTACATGAAAGGCTCCCAAAGCTGTTATTTTAGACGAGGAACACGATTATGAAGTCTAAGATATTAAACTTATAATTTAAGGACACTTCTTGATTTAAATCGCAACTCATTTTTGGGCAACTTCATTTCAACAGCTTGTATCTTTTTTCCGTGCATTCAATCTACAAAACTCGATTTACGATTTAGGCATCTAAACACTTCAGGATAAATTATCAGTATCAACACAAACTTTAATGACCTATCGTTTCTGCATCTAATGGTGCATAAATTCGACGTAGAAACCGATACGATACCAAGTTTTAATACGATATTCCATGCAAGTATTTATAACAAACATGGTTTGTGTAGCAAAGGATTTATTCAGAATTTTTTTAATTGGCGTTTTGCCAGTTTGCAATTACAGGTATACCTGGAATAAAGTTGTGTATAACATATCTGTCGCCCATGTACTCATAAAATTTTCCCTCAGTCCAGCTTATAAATTCATCCATATTGTAGACTTATGTAGATTTATCCACAAAAGTATTAAGTGGTGGAACCAAAGCTATATGTATTTCCATTTTCCTATTCATTAAAAAGTGTAGGTGGAGTACCAATCAATAAGGCAGAAACAAATGAACTAGCACCTCACAATTTCAAGTTTTGGATTTCAATGAGAAAGCTTGCTTCGCAATTTTGACGAAGTAACTCTCATATTTCCCATAATCTAAATCCTTTTCTGGATCAATACTATTGTTATGTTATTATTATTATAAGTCCAATTTATTCAAGTTTTTTATAATTTTAGTCATACAAATATAACACTGATTTCTTACATGTAAGCTTTTAAATCAGCGACCATAAATGTACCATAGTTTCATTATGTTTTAGTTAGATTTTTTTTAAACTTTTGTCCACATAAAATTGGATAGCCATTTGTGGGGTTTGAATAGAGCAGGGTGAATGGTTCATAAAATGTTGGGAAATGTATTTTCCTGAAAATTTATGCACTTAAAATTATTTATCACAACAAAACAATTACTTGACTTGAGTGGAGACAGTATTTGATGAAAGTTTACGATATTAGTACGGGAATGCTGGTTTTATCTATCAAGTACTTCTAAAGATAACGTATTATCGATATTTTGTAACATCTTTCATCTTTCCTTAGATTTTTAAATGGTATAATATAAAACGAGTAAATACGGTTTCGATAAGAAATTGAAAGTAGAACTAATGTAAAGATCGTCATGACGTTTAGATTAGGCTAAGGAACTTTACAAAATAAGAAGTTTCAGTTGTAAAAATCATTATGTACAAATAACGAAGAGTTAACTACAAGTTTTTGCAGAGATTAAATTAATCGCAATATATCAAAAACCTTTTTTAAGAACTCCATGTATCATGTTATTTTTTAGTTTTATTTACGTCATGTAACAGATATTTTATATTAAACATGTACGACTAGACGGCTAAAAACCATTTTCAAACGGAAATTACCTTTCATTTCTGTTTCTGGGTCGATTTGTTTGAGCTTCTAAAACCGATTCTCGTGTATTAAGTTCACGTGAACTTGAATTGAATTTAAATTTGAAATTGGATTTTCCAACAATTCTCAAGTAATTCTTCAATTCATTCAGAGGCTTTGTCAGAGAAATTTCTGTTTTACTATTAGAAAATCAGAGTATAATCTATGATCTGCAATATAATTTCAAATAACTGTGTATTTATCATCGATCGCTCTTATTATTCATCCACAATGCTGTTTTTTGCGTTTACACATGGAATTTTTATATTTGCAAATGTTGTACCACTACTGCATCACTATTCCGCTGTGTAAGATTGGCAGCAGACTGGATGCAGTACAAATATACCACAAACAGCTATTTATAGCAGAATCGATTTTTGCATTTTGCTTTACGCTTTATTAGTTCCATTGTTCATACAGTCATTTCATTATCATGTTCATGGTTCCATGAGTAAATTTAATGATTTTTATAAGTCTTATTTTTTGTATTTTCGAAAAAACATAGGACGATTTCTCAAGCGCACTTTCAAATTATGTGTAACTTGCTTTTTACTCGGTAAAATCAGTGATGCGAGCTAAACTAATATTATTTAGGAAATTTCAGCCCAAAAATCTATTTGTCTTATTGGGTCAGTCTGTTCTACCATTATATAAACTTTTATAAGAAACCTCAGATATACATAGTTGAATTTATTAGTCGAATAAGTATGTGTATAATGTGGAAAGCTTAATGTTGAATTCATGTCTTAATGGCATAAAAAATTTGTTATTACAGTTACGAATAATTTTTGCTGTGAATTGGGTAATCTTTGAATAAACCATTTTTATTTTTACTCAAATTGTTAAACATAATCTGGAACCATTTGAATATGTAGATAAATTCGAAAATTCTATATTATGAGTGTTGATATCAACCAATGTAAGTTAATTAAATACACAGTTTATTAAGTGGGTAAATTTTGACCAAAAAATGTTTCTGTATTTTCGTTTCCTTAGTGTCCTGTAAGAACGCTTCTATAATATTGCGGTCTTGCTTTGTTACTTGATTTGTTAGCTTGAATAATATAAGCTGTAAAGTAACTTTCCTTTGCTTTCCCAGCCTTGCTTGACTAAGTCATAAAAAAGTTACTTGAATTGTAACAGAAGGCAAATATATACTTCAGTCTATACAAATATGTGGTTTAAGCAAGCATTGCACACCGTGTATATTCATTTATTATTATTTCAGTAACGAACTTATATTTTCGTTACATCACGTACAGTTTTTATTGATTCCATAATATGCGTGCATTTAAGCGTGTTATTTTTTTATTGAAACTGTCAGTTACTCTAATATTGATGAGCTTTCTAAGAATGTAACAAATCAAGCTCATAATTTCCTGCTTATGGGTTTCTGAGTACTTTTTCATCTTTCCATCATCATAAGTATTTATGAAGGAACTAAACTAAACTTTTCCTTGTTGTTGAGAACATCTTGTTGTACGTGTGTTGTATTTGGTATGAACGCAAGTTCAAGTCAATGTCCCATACAGATTATTTCAAGATCTTCTGCTCAAGTTCAATAGTGATGTCTTTTTTGGGCACTTCCAGTTTCAATTATGTAAATAGTATATAATAAACTAGATTTTTATAGATTAAATGTCATTATATTTATGCAGTGTAGCGTAACTTCATCTTCTGCTGAGATTGCTTTTTGATTATATATTTATTTCATACGCTTTTCCGTTGTTGTAGCAATAATTTTTTTAGTGGTTTGTTTTTATGTATAGAAGTCCACTAACTATTACTTTGGATAAAATATGGTTTGTTTCGCTAAAGGCTGCATGTAAATTTAAACAAAAGTAATGAAAGACTTAAATTTAAATGAATATTTTACATCCATAAATATACACGAGTCGTCCAGTTTAGGAGAATTACATTGGATGATATGTATAACCAGCCATCTGTTTTCCGGTAGGTTTTTACTCCGCTCAATATTTAAACTTGAGTATACATATTAAGAAAAATTAAGGACGATGGCCAGATCAAGAGATCAAAGTATATTCAAATGAAGTCGAAATGCATAAGTGAACTTTTTTTGTGCATGTAAACACAATCAAATATTGAAACTTAGGATAAAACGTTGGTGAACAAAGATAACCTGCGGAGGAAGTGAAATCTAGTGGCAACCATTGAAATTATTTTCCGGACCATTTAGATTGAATAGAACAAGATTCCACCAGATCCTTGAAGTTGTCAAACCTGAAATCTTTGTTTGCATGACTCGTCTCTATTTCCCATGTTAAAGTTCCATGTTTTTCTCTCATTTAACAGTTGCATTTCTAATACTAAAATACTGACACATATTTCCTATAGTTTACATTCATCTAGCATATATCTTGCCACAAGTGGAAACAAGAGTCTTTTTGTCTCAGAGTATCGATTTCTATCAAAAAGAATCGAATAACTGCAGACTGTTTTGACGAAATTTAGGTGAACCACCGGAAATCAAGACAAAGTCATATGTAGCTCATGTGCATTATGTACATATTTTGCTACAGTATATAAACTATATAGGTTTACAATTGAAAGAGACTTAATCTCGTATTCAAGTTACTCAGTCAAATATTAAGTGTGTTTGTTAAAACGGAATGAAAAATGTCGGCAGCAGAATTTATAATTGGAACGTGGGTTCAAAAGCATGCAGGAAATAAAAGGTGACAAAAAAGGCCACCGACGTTGTCAGATCAGCTTAATTATTCACGCATGAAAAACACCTATAGTGAGCACATGAACAGATAACCAAGTATGAAGAAATTACAAGTGTGTTTGTCACACAAATCACAAAGAAAACGGAAAATTATCGATTAAAGTTGTAACGTTCAAATGATGAATTTTTGTCTTTAAAAAGCCAATTTATTAATTGATCTGGGTTGTCCTCAATTAAATAAATACTAACTTTCGAGTACTCGGTCAGTTAACTATCCACATACTAAAACCTTTTCTCAAAGTTTGATGATATCAAAAACTAAATGAGGAAACGATCACAGTTGTTGGGCAATAAAACCGCAGACATACTATACAAGCAATTGACATGTTTAGTAATGAGCACAGCTTTCTTTAATGGCAGAAAAGTGCAATGTGGTAAACTGCATCTGTAGAAATATTTCCCATAAAACCCTTTTATAATGTTTGGGGCAACCGAAAACACATTTATAAAAATTTACCACAGCTTCAACTCCCCACAAAACGTTACAAAACTATCTTTGAATAGTTTACATTAACTTTGATGTGGTGTCATTTCAAATGATTTGTTGGAGTAGTTACTTCAGCAAGTTTTTTTTGTCTCCTCTGTCGAAGACAAACATTTGTCGTCGAATTTTATTAGTTGACCAAATAATATTGTCGAAAAAATTTGCTGACAAAATTGCTATAGTTGTACTTATGTGGACCAAACTACTTTAGTCGATAAATATCTTTTTTTTTAAATTACCGAATTTAGTCAGAGATACTCGAAGTCTAGTGTTTATTTAAAATTCAACAATAGAAAAGTTCGACTAAATGATTTTGACTTGACAAAATCAATTAAGACAAAAATAAACTAAAAAGAAGATAACTATTTTATCGCGTCCCTTTTTTAACGTATGCTCACGCAACATATTATTTAGGTTTGGCTAAACTATTGCATCGTGCATCTACCAATAATTTTATATACTAAACATAATATGAGGTAGCAAATTTTGCTGTTTCATATTTCCTCCTTTTTAATAATTAGTTTTGTTAAAGAACTAAAATTTCTTTTTAACCGAAAACATGAGCACTTAATAACGGCCCTCAAAATCTACTTTAAATTTTAGAGACAAAATAAAATGCCATTTTATGAAAAGCACAAACTCATGAGACCTGCGTAATTCCAAAACGTTTATATATGCATTTCAACTGGAGTTCAACGAACTCCTTAAACGAGTCACAAAAATAAGTAACAACCATGACTTGTTTGACGTCTGTTAACCACCACTACCGAGATGTAGGCACTGTAGTCATTGTTATAACCACTACCATTTGAAGTATTATTTTAAAACAAATATTGAACCCTTTGAAGTGATGGGGACAATAGATAAATTACGTTTTTCATTTGTATAAACTCAAGTTTAGCATAAGCTTTGATTAACAAAAAAATTAGATGGAAAAAAAGTGGAGAAAGCAGCTTTTATTCCGTAGCGTTTTTTTTAACTCTTGTCTATTGTTAAGATGCTTTACTAGGTATACTTATCCAAATGTACACATCATGCGGACATCATGAAGCTTACACTCAAATGATGTTCTTGTTCGAGTTAAAATTGAAAGAGCTTTGTAATTGGAATAAAGCCGGCTTTATTTCAGAAGGAAAAGTAGAATCAAGGAAAAAAGTTACATATAGCATTAGTTTCATGCAAACAATTTATAAGGTGGTTTTAATTAAAAAATACGATTACAAATGGAGTGAACTTTTTAAAACATACACGTGTGAACAAAACTATCTTGAGTTTGAAGGATGTTTGAAAGTGGCCATACTGTTCACAGCAGAAGCATGAGACCTTGTCTACTTCCGCTTTCCTTTTACTCATATCAGTGGTATCTGGTTCATCAGTTGTTGTGAGAGTTTTGAATTTGGGTAAACAAGCATTAAGTTCGTATTTGTATTACATGAAAGGTATCTTCTTACCAAGAAAGCATCTAGCCCAATCCAATGTCCGTGGAGGCTAAATCGTCAACTTTAGTATTTTCTGTTTCCTGAAGGATGCCAAAAAAAGAACAACAAAAAGAAATAAAAATGTCAAGTTCTTTGTGCTTTCACAACGCCTTCAAACATCAAATTTGATAGCTCTTTATTTCAAATCAAAACTAGCATTTACCTAAAGGACAACAGACAAGTTTCGCAGTGCTTCTTTGGTTTGTATGTCACTTCCTCTTGGCTTATGAGTAGGACAAAAATATACCGCTTACAAATATTAAGTAAAAAGTGAACGCTATAATGTCAGATAACGTGATCTGGTACATACTTTCGGTCTTCTACTCTTAACGTTCTAGTTTCTTTTTGCTCAGTCAGCAAACTACTTTTCTCCTGTTCAGACGCACTTTCTCTACAGCAAAGAAACAAGCTAGAGCTCTTAGGGCAAAGAGGTGTACAAATTGCTGTTGGGAATCTGTCTTAATATGTTTTTGATTGACCTCCTAAACATTTTAGTATTTAATTCTTTAGCAATCTGACCATTCATAAACGATCATTAACAAATTAACAACCTAAAATCCACTAAAGTTTCTATAAATTTAGTAATTTTTCTTACTTATAGGGCATAACAGGGTAATCTGAGAAGTAGACAAATGGATTTCTCCTTCTTAACTCAAATTAATCTGTGATAGGTAACAGTGTAAGTTTTTACTTCTTATCCATTTGCAAAATGTCTATATTTTCCTCACTAAATTATTTCCTCAAACGTGCAACTTCTGCAGTTTCCCAAGCAGAAGTATCTACGCAACAACCTTTTGATGTGTTTCTGAGAGACGACAAGTTTTCAAGCAAACCGTTTTCAATTGTTAAAAATGAAAGTTCGATAGTGAACGCTGCCAACTTCAGTAAATATTTCCACTTTTTAATGGGCCCTGAAGAGTTTTCCAAGGAAGCTGAAGTTATCAATTCATTTGATGCATTCACATTAGAACAGTGGAGAAATTTCACAAGTTTACCCACTTCTATATCCAAATCATACCTGGATACAGAAAGCACATACACAAGTGAAAGTGACGCCCAATTTCCCAACGAAACGTTTGCTAATGCCGATTTTTTAATTGAAAACTGGTGGAATATTTTTGACGAAAGATACCTGAGACATGGTTGGGGATGGACAATCACTTTGACTGTGGCATACTTACTAATTTTGGTTGTTGGCGTAATTGGAAATGTAATGGTAATTTTGGTGGTTCTACTACGCCCTCAAATGCGATCTGTAACAAACATGTTCATTTTGAATTTGGCTGTAGCTGATTTATTCGTCATTGTATTTTGTGTACCTTCAACACTCTTGGCAAATATATTTGCTCGTAAGCCATCCCTTAGTATATTTATTCTACTAAATGATTAAATATCAGGCTTTATGCACGAAATACTCGGAACGATGTGCAAACATATTTTATGATTGTTTCTTTGTTTCGATTTTTCAGCTTGGATTCTTGGTTCATTCATGTGCAAAGCAGTGGCATATGTTCAAGGAGTTTCTGTCTGTGCTTCTGCTTATAGCTTAGCTGCAATCTCACTTGATAGGTAAGCTTAAAGCGATATCCTTTAAACTTCCTGCATATATGCAATGAACCATTTTTTAGTTGAGTGTCCTATTTTAAAAGCTAAGTGAATATATAACTTTTCAAGGTCAAGTTTCTATCTTGTAATTGCAGATGTCAGGCAATCTACCGAAATTACGAACGACCCCGAGGATTTTCTCAAACGATTTGCGTTAGAACCGTCTTCCTAATTTGGATAGCAGCTATGTCCTTAACTATTCCATGGGCAGTGATATTCGAAGTTAAAATATCCGACTATGATGGTCTTCGCTATTGCGTGGAGGCATGGGGAGTAGAAAACCTTGGAAATATATACTACGTTGTCGTCAACCTCTCCTGTTTCTACGCTATCCCCCTGTTGCTAATTTTTGTCTCAAATTGGATAATATATTGTCATGTGACGCATCGTAAAGTGCCGCAGAATTCTGCATCTTCAGCACCCATAAGAAAACTTCACCGACAAACCAGACATGATGTGTTGAAAATGTTAGGCATCGTTACCCTCACTTTTTTCTTCAGCTGGTTGCCACTTTATATTCTCGTGATCAGAATAAAGTTCTCAGAGAATATAAATCAGTCGGAGTATAATCTTCTAGGAATTTTGATGCCTATTGCACAATGGCTTGGAAGTTGGAATAGTAGCATTAATCCCATTCTCTACGCATTTCTCAATCGAAAATTTCGACGAATGTTTAAATCCATTTTACCAGCATGGATTCCAGTGAAAGATGCTGGACAATATCAGGGTTCCGTTAGAACTCCCAGTTATACTAATACTGCATATATGGGGAGAAGTCTCGCTAGAAGCAGAAGTAATAGCAGAAGTGATTATCATCGTCATCATCCGATTGGACATAGAAATTCGCATAATCAAACAAACCAGCTTATAAGTAGATTCCATGAACATACCAGATCAGTTGCAACAACTACGATACAAATTACATCAACTTTAACGCCAGCCCCAAGAGTTAATAATATTATCAATGGGGCTATTGTCGATAGGACCAAAAGTGAAATCTCTACAGATTTATAAAACTTTTCTTTTTGACTACATCTTTTGCAGGGTATTTTGTGATAAAACAAAATAAAGTTAAATATCAGACTTAATTTGTAGACCAATTGTAGTTTTAAACTGTTAGATTATTATATTGCATGCTAAATATACTTCGACGTGTAAAATTACATACCTGCGTACTACTTTAATTATATCGAACGTAGTTTCACTAACTCTTATGTAGGTGTGAGTATTTATACTTGTTTGTACAAATAAGCAATCCTTTGAAAGCGGTGTGTTTTATGTAAATATTTTGTTATTGCAGAAAACGTCTCCTGAAAATAAAAAATATTTTTCCGAATTTTGCTTTTTATCTAAATGAATTTTCGCTTTTACCTCCTTATATACGTCAGCTCAAAATAATTGGATTCAACGGCATGCTTGTTTTAAGTGAAATAATGTAACCATGTCTAGAACTTGAATTAAATACGTGATATTTTACACATTGCGCTCACTCATGCAAGCTTGTTGTTCAAAGTAACCTACTTGATTGAATATAAAAAATATTCTTCAAAGAGTTTATAATATTATCACTCATTTCCTTATAGCAAGGCATGTCAAAGAACTTTCTCGATGGCTTAACTATAGAATGCATTCATACTTTTTTCAATAAAACACTAAAAAATTCATTGACTATTCAAACAATTAAGAAAATATTTACTGGCGCATGATTTTATCAAATAAAATTATAGTTACAATTACGTCACCAAAATACAAGATATTTTTGTCATCTACCTATACAAATAGAGTGGCATAAATTCAAGAGCAATAAACCCATTTCCCATATATTTGATCTTACGTTGTAGCCCAACATTTTAGGTCGTAAGATTCGAAAGTCAATGACTCCTTTCTTTAATTTGAGTGCTTCACTAAATTTCAATTTGCTAAGAAATTAGTGACTGAGTCAATGAACAGAATACATTATAATTTTTTCATGTCATAATATTTGTATCACCGAACTAATTTCGACTACAAACTATTTGACCTCGTCAGACAAATTGAACTACTTAGTTCAATCATTTGTTTTGCTTTTACCACAAAGTAAGATATAAAACAGGGAAAGGGAACGTTACACTAAAAGCAAAGTTGGTATAGTTCACTTGATATGCTCCAGTGCACTGCACATTTACTGCATAGGTATACAATAGACTGACTTGATATTTCTTTGATCGTCAAACACAAACTTGGCATTAGTCAAAGTTGAGAGATGAACTGTGTCTACATCTGATGAAACATTAACTTGATAGTAGACGTTCTAAACTTTTAGCCAATTTTTAATGACGGCGAATAATACCATGAAGTACGGACGACAACACAGAAACGGGAATGTCAATAACAAACGAGAAGTTGTATTTTTTTCTAGAAACTAGTTCAAAACCTGTTCTATCAACTGAACTGTGCTGCCTCAATTTCGAAATTTTGAGTATCGAATACCATCGAGATTTATGTCACGACGCAACAGAGAAGTCAATCGGGTATTCCCTCTAAAAAAAATATATCCCCAAATTGAATGAAAGATTTGAAATCAGAAAAAAATAAAGCTTCTTAAATTAATTACTGCTGATTTTTGCTTTTCAACCAAAATTCTTGAAACTATGGTGTAATAACACATTTAAGTTTAACATAAAAATGAGCAATACTTATGCATCCGGGGAAAGTATTTAGCAAGAGCTCATTTTCCCCTTGTTCCCAATGTTTTAACAGGGCTAACATGATAGCAACCTGGTAAGTTTTGATTCATAACCTGTGTCATGTCATGTCCATGTCAAAGGACGTAATTATATTTAAATGGCAAAGCTTTCATAAGCGTCAAAACAATTATGTAGAATTATACTGTAATTCTTTTATAAACTCGTAATCATTACACGTTTATCAATGTTCTTCACAAAATCTTGTAGTACTTTAGAATGCTCCTTTGAGTCGGTTCCAATGTCTAAAATATTTAAAATCCTTTCATATAAATGCTTTGTTGACGTTTGTGGATGCCGCGTGACATAATTCCACGTGAAAATAAAACAACTACGTGATCTCAAAGTATTTACCAGACCGGCATGAATACAATCAAACATGAATAAAGCCACTAAAATTTTGTTTACCTTTTGTTCTATTTCGCTTTTCCCAACTGAACAATAATAGTTGTAGTACGAACCTCCGTTGTTAACGTGTTCGCGAAGGAACCGGAACCAGGTACTTCAAATGTCCACACTTTAAAAAAGTGTGTATGACTCCAATGCTTACAAACCTATCCATTTTCCTATACTATTTTTCTTCACTCAAATGTACATACATGCTATGCATTTGTATGTACCTGGTTCCGGTTCCTTCGCGAACACGATAACAACGGAGGTGCTGTACATGAAACTAAATCAATGGAAAATCATTATTATTTACCAAAAGGTTCTTCAATAATAAAAAATATATCTTCTTTGAAGTGCATTGCCATGCTATAGAGACTAGAGACTGTTGAAAACATCTCCCTTTTAGGGATTATGCATACATGGGTCAACCATTTGAGTTTTACACATAATCACGTTTTGTAAAATGTGTTGCAATAGGAAAGAATGAGAGCGGAAAGGATAAATAACAAATAAGATTTAAGAATAAGTTTGAGCAAAGTATAAGTTTCACAATATTTTTGATTTGATTACACAATTTGACTGCATAATTTGTGACATGTGATCCAGCGCAACACAAATAAATGTTCAAGACCATTTCACAAGTAAATAACGAGAAGCATATTTGTAGATATAAAGGCTATTTGTTTTAATAGTGATTGCAAATGTAAAATCCTACCTTACAATCCGGATTTTCTTTCAGACATAAAGCTGAACAATAAATAGCAGGTTTTGTAATACCAAGAGATACGAGGTTGCTGTCCTTTCTCCACATGAGCATCATCTTGCCGAAATGAGACATCCATTTCATATGTTTGGTGTTGCGTATAGCGAAATATCGTGAGATTATTTTGTGGCTAGAGAACTACTTAATACAAACCTCAAAAGGAAAGGAAAGTATCTTTAAATTTTCATTACTTTCTGATGACCTGGAATGAGTTAGAGTGAACGACCGAGTTTTATTTTGGGCTTGTATTGTCTCCAATTTTAAACATAAATTGTTATTTATTTCAACTCACCCATTTCAATACGGTTTTCGCATTACAATCGTTAAAAGATTTTCTAAACTGATGTTGTGAACTATAATATTAAAGAAACGTTTCTTCTTTTCTTAAAGTAACTGTATAACTTGTCCTATAATTCTTCCTTTATTAATGTAGATAACGATTTTTGATCTCCATAAAAACTGAAATTTGTAGGCATGAATTTTTCATGAAACGTTTTGAACAAATATTAGGAATACATGTTGATTAGTTTTTTATTCAGACGAAAAGAACCCCAGAAAATCAGTATTTTCTTGAATCACTAAAATTGAACTCTTTAAATAACACATTTTCCCTTGTCGCTGGTGACATAACAGTCTTTTTTCATATTTCGCCATCGTTTTCAAACGTAATTCACATGTGTAAGAATTTTGCAAAGTTTGTCCAGTGACTTTTTAAATTGTTGATATCATCCTATCATGTTACGAGGTAAGTTGACAAGAACCTTCGATTACACTTTCAATTCACCTTTTAAAAATAACCCTGAGGTATGACCTCGAGATATGAAAATCAGTATTTTTACCTACATACATCCTTATTTAGCTCGTTATTTTAGTATTCATACATATTTCGCACCGGCATCTCTTCACATAATGTGAAGATTGTTTTACTTTAGTGGGCATAAACACACCATTCATTTATAAACGATCATCAAAAAGAATGTGAAAGTTCGTTTGAAAAGTATTGATACAAGATAAATTTGTATAGAAAAGGAAAGTAACACACCTGTGTACTTTTATTAAATTTATATGCATTTGCTTCAGTTGGCTTTTGTTGCCATCAGTGAATAACGGCATATCTTAGCTGATATCAAAAGCCATGGCTTTATCAGAAAGGATAACTGGAACAAAAGCCAGTATCGCCACCAAATAATGGAATAATCCTTAGCCTTGTTAAAATGAATGCGGCTTTCAGAAAAATTAAAGTTACTGCTGATATTTGTGTAAAAAAACGTATGTATTAGCAAGGCTGTGATTAACTTCTAAAATATTTTTCTTGGTTTTTATGATCTACTTTTTATTCAATGTCAAAATAACAAGCAATTTAATCCAAAATTATGCATCTTCCCTTTTTTCTTTTGACTTTCTCCATCATTTCACCACATGATACAAACAGCTGGCACAACCTTGTGTTTAATGATCTTTAATGATCATATTAGGCTTGAATGCAAACAAGTTCGAACTGAAAGGGGAAAGAAGGGGAGTCAAATCTGTTACCATATTGTTTAATTTCAACGAAGGAAAAACTACTATGTACTCCTAATCTTGCTTTATGTTTATAAATGTTTTGACCTTGTACAGATTTTTCATGCAGATTATCCAAAGTCCATAATTTTATGTTTTTAAATTTATTTACACTGTAAGTTGATATTTGGTCTTATAAATTTGGTTGTGCACATAAAACATTAGTTCACTTGAGAATAATTACCTTTTAATATTCAGAATTTTAATTAAGAAACATCAAATTTTCATCAGTGGTGGTTTCAGTGAAATTTCAAGCTCTTTCTTAATCCAAACCGGATGCATTCATGGTAATTTTATATTAAAGAAGCTTTCATTTTCCACCGAAAATAAATTTTAAGCAATTTTACTACCTAAATATTTCTTAAAAAATCTCCCTAAAAATTCCATTTAGTATTTTTAAAGGCTCTTACTGAAAATTTGAGTCTAAATAATTATCATATGTGTTTATGTTATCATAAGCTACAATCATAATAAACAAATTAAAGTGTTCGATTATTTACACATAAAGCAAACATTTGAATTTTTTGTGAGAAGCAACTTTCCAGTAAGAGTGCTCGCAGTACATATTCAAAGGAAACGGTCGTGTGCATTTGTATAAATCTTTTTCTTTAACATTATCTACTTTGCCATTCATCTTTAAGGAGCTCTTTTAATATATTGCGTTTACTTTGATGAGGCATTCTTTGTGGGAGTTGCTATTTCATCAAGTCTTCTTAACTGTGTCTCAATTGCTGGATTTTTATACATGCGTTCTCTAGATTCGGAACACACAATCTCAAAGACTTTTGAAAATCGTTAGTCTCAACTAGACAGATAGGCTTTTATGGCAAACAGTGCTTTACATTAAAACAACGTGCAACAACAGTTTTCTAAGTATTTAATGTAATATATTCAATGAATTTAGGAATGTTTTCAGTGAAGTGTCACGTGCTGAATTGTAGCGAAAAATTGGCTCTTTAATGATCAGATCAAAGAGTTTTTATCATCCACCAAGCTAAAAGTGAGCAATTACATTTGATATAGAAGCCCTCAAAATCTACTCAAACTTTTCGAACATATGGTGAATTTTCAAAGGCTAGACATTTTACGATGTTAGTGCAAAGTGATGAGACTTTTGTAGTTCCAAAATACTCATATATCTTCATATGTCATACCATGGAGTACCTACCATTTTAAAGCCACTTACCACCAACCAAAAGTAGGCCTTTTACTGTTTCAAATATTAGTCATAACTGCACTGCCCTATAAAATTAATTTAAGTATGATGAACAAAAAGCTAAAACTATTTTTTGTATCTTTATACATATGTCTACTTTAAAATTTGAATCGCAATAAAAAGAGTCCCGAGGATTAAATACGAGAAAGTAGCAATTGTTTTTACTCAATAGATATTCCACAAAAATCTGGACTTTTGTTAAGATGCTTTGAATATACATATTTGCATGCAGGCTTACATATGCATACGTCACTTAAGCTTACGATGAAAGGAGCTATGTTCCAATTGTAACAGAAAATTGTAACAAAACCGGCTTTACTTCTGCAAGAAATACCGTATTCAGAAAAAATATGTCAAATATAAAGTATTAGCTTCATGTCAACAATTTGCGAGGTTCATTTTCTTTTGAATAGGGGCAATGTGCTAATGCTTCCGTTTTGAAAACAGGTGTATATACATATTTTTGCTTTTTGAGTTTGTGGGATGTTGGAAAGTAACCGCACTATTTACAGCCAAAAAATCCGACCTTTTCTGCTTCCGCTATCTGCGTAGTGAGGTCAGTGGAATCTGCTTCCGTAGTTGTTTTGGGTCTTGGGAGGATTTCTTAGGTAGCTTCAAGTTGCATATATTAGATTCTTGGCAATAAAATCTTATGTTAAGTCCTTGGAGACTAGTATGTCAGCCTCAGTTTTTTCCGTTTTCTCCAGAAGAATCCTAATAAGAGCAACAAAATGAAAACTTGAAGTTCTCTTCGTTTTCAGAACTCATTCAAACATTAAATATAAAAGCTCTTAATTTCAAATCAAAACTGGCATTATTACAAAAGATAAGATACAAGTTTGAATTCAGTGGTTCTTTGGGTTATACAGAGCTTTCTCTTATTTGACGCGTTGTAATAAATATTAACCAAGTAAAGGAAGAATGCTTAACATCCACTCATGAAAGATGTCGTAAAATGATGCACACTCTCAGCTTCTATACTCTGGACGTTCTGGTTTCCTCAAGCTCAGTCTGAAAAATGGGTTTCTCCTGTTTGGGTGCGCTTTCTCTGCAGCAGTGAAAAAAGGAAAGGTAAAGCGTAAAGTCTAATAAGTGTACAAATCGCACTTGGAAATCTGTGATAGTTAGTTTTCTTCAGATGAGCTTACATTTTCGATTTGAAAACCATGTCCAATACTGAATTCATTAACAATTATAAATTATAAACAACCATATGTTTAGAAAATTGCCCAATCAAACCACTAAATTCTCATTTATACTGATATTAGTATTCATTAAATCTCTGGATGACATAGCAGGGTAATGTGAGAAAAAGCACACTTGTTTTTTGTATAAGTTAAATTGTGATAAGTATTTGTGCAAGTCTATTCTTGTTACTCCATTTACAAACATGTCTATATTTTCCTCACTAAACTATTTTTTGAAACGTGCAACTTCTGCAAGTCATCCAACAGAATCATATCATGATGCATTCCTGAAAGATAAGTTTTTGAATAAACATTTACCACTCGTTAACAATGAAACATTGACTGCCAATACGACCAGCTACAGTAGATATTTACACTTTCTGTTAGGCGCTGGTAATTTCTCTATTGAAGCTGAGAAACTCAATACATTTGACTTATCAACAGAGAAAAGGACAAACTTTATCAGTTTACCTACTTCTATATCAAAAGCATTATTCGAAAACGCAGACACATTTTCAAGTGAAAGTGAAGACGTTCTTTTCTCCAACGAAACATTTGCAAATGCAGATTTTTTACTTGAAAGTTGGTGGAATGTTTTTGACGAAAGATACCTGAGACATGGTTGGGGATGGACAATCACTTTGACTGTAGCATACTTACTAATCTTGGTTGCTGGAGTGATTGGAAACGTTATGGTGATATTGGTGGTTTTACTGCATCCACAAATGAGATCTGTGACTAATATGTTCATCTTGAACTTGGCTGTAGCTGATTTAATCGTAATTGTATTTTGTGTACCTTCAACACTCTTGGCAAATATTTTTGCCCGTAAGTGCTTCAACAACCTTTATTCTCAATATATTTATCCGAGCAAATGATAAAGGCCTAGTGAGCCAAACGAACTGCAAATGTATTTTATTAATATTCTTTTGTTTCAATCTTCAGCTTGGATTCTTGGCTCATTCATGTGCAAAGCAGTAGCATATGTTCAAGGAGTTTCCGTCTGTGCTTCTGCCTACAGCTTGGCTGCAATTTCACTTGACAGGTAAATATACAAATAATATAATTCAAACTTCCTGCTATTATTTAATGAACCATTGCTAGCTTCACAATGTTCAGTTTTCTATTTATAAACTTCCCAAAAATCCATGGATAATTTTTGAACTTATAATTACAGATGTCAGGCAATCTACAGAAATTATGAAAGACCTCGTGGCTTTTCCCAGACAATTTGTGTCAGAACTGTATTTGCAATTTGGATGGCCGCTATGTCTTTAACTATTCCATGGGCAGTGATATTCGAAGTGAAAGTATCCGAATACGATGGTCTTCAATATTGTGTGGAAGCATGGGGAACAGAAAACCTTGGGAATATATACTTCATTGTCGTCAATCTCTTCTGTTTCTACGCTATACCCTTACTGCTAATATTTATCTCAAACTGGATAATATATTGTCATGTGACGCATCGTAAAGTTCCGCAGAATTCTGCATCTGCAGCATCCATCAGAAAACTACACCGACAAACCAGACATGATGTGTTAAAAATGTTAGGCATCGTTACCCTCACCTTTCTCTTCAGCTGGTTGCCACTCTATATTCTTGTGATCCTAATAAAGTTTTCAGATAATATAAGTCAGTCGGAATATAAAATTCTAGGGATTTTGATGTCTTTAGCACAATGGCTTGGAAGTTGGAACAGTAGCATCAATCCCATTCTCTACGCATTTCTCAATCGAAAGTTTCGACGCATGTTCAAGTCCATTTTACCAGCGTGGATTCCAGTGAAAAATGCTGGGCAATATCAGGGTTCCATTAGAACACCTAGTTTTACTACTACTGCATATACCGGAAGAAGTACCATAAGAAGTAGAACCAATAGCAGGAGTGATCATCATAGGCATCATTTCAACGGACGGGGGAATTTTAATACACAGACAAATGTACTTATCACTCGATTTCAAGAAGAAACAGAAACAGTGGCAACAACTACATCACAAACCATAACTACAAGCCCAAAAATGAGCCAAGGTTCCTGCGAAATACCAGCAACTATTATTGATAAGATGATTGCTGATAGGACCATAACGGAAGATATAACAGATTTATAAAAAGTATTTATAGATTAATTCTTCCACAGGGTATTTGTGATAAAAAAGTGTATAACTTTAAATTTTGTAATTATGTAACACACACAACCAAACATAGTGTACTTGAGTACAACCTGAAATACTTAGAACGTAATCTCACTAAATCTATTTGTGGTAGTGCTATATATGTATTTGTCTATACAAATAATTAATTTCTGGGGCTTGTAATGTATTAATGAAACGCAAAAGTCGGCATAAAATAAATAAAATAGTCAAAATTATGATTTTTTGTCGACAAATTTTTTCTTTATTTATCAAACTTACTTACTACGTAAATAATCATACGTGATGTTGTACACGCTGAGATCGTTTATACATATGTTGTGTTCCCAGCAACCGTGTGGATATAATGTCGAACGTGCTTGAAAGGGATTTCATATAACGGGTTATTTTTTTAGAAAAGCATGTCAAAGAACATTTTTGGTGGCTTAACTACAGAACACATTACATTTTTTATGAAAAAACAAAAGTAAGTCCATTTTCCATAGAGAAAGGTCAGAGAAAATATTTTCGACTTTCATACTAACAATTTTTAATATAAAATTTTACTTATGATTACACAACAAAATACACGAGAGTTATTATTTATTTACTTATCAATGCCACAAATGGTGTTGCATAAATTGATAAACACATTTCTCAACATTTGCATCCTTATTTTTAACCAAAAAGTCTAGACTACATCATTTGAAAGTCAATGGCACATTTGTTTAATTCAAATTGCGATTTTCTAAGCATTTTGTGGTTTAATCTAAAGAATTCATTATAAATTTAACATCATATACATCGGGACGATTTACATTTTTGACACTGTTATATCTTTTCAGATAATTGCGCATTTCATTTGTTTATTTGCTTTCTTCACGATTTCAATAGCTGAATTATCATTCAAAGAAGGTACATTTTTACAAAACTGGAAGAGTGTATTATAATAGTCGTAAATGAACATAAATATATTACATTGAAAGCGAAATTGTTTCTTGACATGACTTTACATATTACAGTTAACTTTCCATTGGGGACATTGGTAAACAAAAGAATGAATCTATTCCTTTGATCATCAAATACAAATACCTAGTAATTAAATTGAAAAGATGTACTTCTTATACATCTGGTGTAACTATGAAACAAATAATTTTAACAACTTTAACAAAATTACCACTACTTTTTATTTTGCTGACTTGAATTTTTATTTGCTCTTTTCAGCAAAATACTAAAATCGTGTCCATAAAAAATTGAACGTTTTTAATCTGACATTATAAACTGAGTGTCACCAATAATGCACTCACGGAAAAAAAGAATGAGTTCATTTCCCTCCTATGTCGTTTTCCTAAGGCTTTCAAATAAGTAGTCTAGATACGCTTTCACTTTTTGTCTTCCACAAAATAATGTTTTGCTTCATTGATTCAGTTGTAATGTCGATAATGCTATGAACTTTCTATGCATAAGCTTCTGTGATGTGTCGTAGAAATTATTTTTTTAATGTCACTTGATTAATATTATTATTGAACTAATGTCAAAGTAAAAGTGCACACAAAGCCAAAAGTGATTGAACTACTTACCAGACCAGAAACGAGTAACGTAAACAAAAGAGGCTTACATTTTATTTTATTTTCCTACTCTTCGAGGTTTTACCACCGGTACAAAAACTATTTTAACATTTTAAGCTAAATCCGTCGAAGCTTTGACTAATTACTTTTAGGTACAACATAATCTGACTATGTCATCACTTTATTAAAAGGATTTCTGCATCTTGTTTTGAAGTGCATTACTAAAACACTACTTAATGCATTTCAAATGGAACAGGTTATCCTTAACACAAACATTTACAATTTTAGATGTAATCACGTTGTCCAACATGTGCCGCAAAACGAAGAAATCAGAGCAAAATAATAATTTTAATTTATCAATGAGTATACACAACGTGTACCCTAATTTGGATTTTAATCATTGGGTTGAACCACAAATACCACATGTAATCTGACTCAAAATACTGGAATATTTAAGACCATTTTACGAGTAAATTTCAACAAATAGAAGGCTATATTTTAGCTATCCGTGTCACAAGAAATCCTTTCTGGTTATTATTATTTAGTTTATACTTATTTAATATTATTGCTCTTCTATTCTGATCGAAATATTCTGTGGAAAATATGATAAACTAATGTAGTTAACCGTACCAATAGATATTTTCACTCTCATTTCATCTCATCGAAACAACGAAAATGTAGGTAGTCGTGTTGATCGAAATATTTATCAAGCACACTTTGTGGCTACTACACATCCGGTAGACATTGTGAGAAAGCAAACCAACTTTGTTACACATGTCAAATCCACTTTGGCGCTGTAACAACACTTAACAGAAAAAACATGTTCTGTTATGCATGCAAAACGTGACTAATGTTAGACCACTTATGTTAACCTCATGATTAAATGTATCTTAGGCTTAGATCTGACAACTCTTTTGCAGCGGTGATTATTAGGGCATCATATGATTCAGCTTAACAAGTTGCTAAATAGCTTGATAAGAAAGCTTTAGAAAAAAATGTCCTTTGGATTACCTCTTAAACCTATTTTTACTTTTAATTTAACTAACCATTTCTCTGAAATAACTGTCAGAACAATTTTATAGTTGGGAAATCTGACGTACAAAACGTGATATTTATCCTCACATGTATTATTGTTTGACAAGAGTCAATGCTCCTGTGACTCAACAATTTTTAAATATAACACTCTGTTGGACACTTTTCTACATCGATTCGTTTTGTAGTTTTAGTGGCCACCTTTAATATTATATATTAGCTTAATCATGCCAGAATTCATTTGTGTTGGTTTGGCTCAGTCATACACCAATACACCTGTAAAAAACTTATACTGCAATTACCAGTTTTTGATTGTAATTGCTTTATCTTGTTTTCTCAAGAGTCCGCTAAAAATTCATTGGAAGTACATGAGAAGTACCACTCATATGTTTCTTTGTATTTACGCCGAACATGGTCTCAATTTGGCAAGAATCCAAGCTTGATGCATAAAGTATTTGGCAATTATAGTGTTGCAAATGTCGTGAAACTCCACTTTTCAATCCTATTTTTCTTCTTGTATAAAAGTTCCCAGCAAAATTCAGGTTTTGTAATACCTGGAGAAACGAGCAAGTGTCCTCCAAAGTTTACCTTCGCCTTCGCTAGGGCATACCAAGAAACATCGTGGGATTCCTTTTTGTTCTGAAAGCTCTCCACGACGAAACTCGAAAGAAAAGGAAAACATGATTAAATTTTCATTACTATCAGATCTCATGAGTTAAAGGGAACGACTGAGTTTTATTTTGTGCTATCACCGTCCTTTTCGGTATGATCATACTAGTACATGTAATAATTTTGCTTGGTAATTTCCAAGTAAGGTCATGACATTTAAATTAACCGTGACGTAACATCATTATCAAAAACAAAACAAATATTCTGAAAGTATTATTGACGGTGTTTTAGTGCTGCCAAAATTTGTAATAATATTTTTAAGATACATGGGTACGAATAATTAGATGAAATGCTTTATGTTGACGAAACATAAAGCAATATAACATGTTGCTTTTAGGAAAGACAATTTTCTTTTTGACATAATATATTTTGACATGAAGAACGTTTCTGACTTTGCTGGGAACGAATTGATGTGTAGTGACATGTTTTAGAATTTTTTGATTGCCTTACAAATAACTTTGGTAATGGGATTTGACAGGCAATTATTACAGATTAGTTCAGTTTTAAAAGAGTAACACAAATGAGTTGAGAGCCCTTGCCTTCTGCAACGAAGTTGGGAGTTTTTAATACCCTTCCACTCGAATGGAATAATCGGTATAGTTTTTATGTAAGGTTGACATTGCGCCCTCTTTAAAGGATTTCAATTTAAGGTAGGGGCATTATATTATTAAACTGCATGCCAAACTTCGAGACACTTTATCAAGCCTCTAAAATTCACGTAACTACTGTTTAACCAGTCACATTTTATTCCTTAAACTTTAAGGTTGGTTAATCACAATAAATAACATTTTAACTATACACCGATCCTTAGAAGAAAAGAGGATAAACAGTTCTCAAAAGGGTCATACATAAATTGGCATTAATAGAAATGGAAACATTTATTTTGCGAGCAATTCACACTAAAATAAAAAAGGGTAAAAAGGTGTTTTACGGGTACACCGAAAAGCGTGAGATGTATTTTGTAATCTATCGTACATTTACAATTTACAACATAAATAAAAGCTTCAATGCAACATTTAGCGAGCTATATTTTACAGCAATATTTTTACATTATTGCATACATTATTAGGATTCTCGGAATCCTATTGAAAATGCAATGTACGTATAGTGTTCGTTGGTTCCATGTGTCCGTCCGTCCGTATACTCTCTAACTTATTTTTAAAAAGTAATTTTTGAATTCTGTTTTCACTTATCGATTACTATTGACCATAGCTCGGCCAAGTTCGTTAACCAGCCAAATCGGTTGACCCGGGTCAAAGATAGAGCATAGAAAAGTCACATGTATTTTAAATGGCAATTTTTTTATTGCTGATTCTGGTACAGGATAAATAACTGATCACAATGGAATGCGTTTCAGATACCGAGACCCCATGTGACCCCAAACAAATATTACGTAATCGACCCAAAACACTACGTAATCGACCCCAAACATTACGTAATCGACCGAAAACACTACGTAATCGATACAAAACATTTCGTAATCGACCCCAAACATTACGTAATCCACACCAAACATTACGTAATTGATCCCAAACATTACGTAATTGATCCCAAACATTACTTAATCGACCCAAACAATATGTAATTTCAGCCAAACGTATTTTAAATGAATCGTTAAACATTTTGTTATTTCGAGAATCCGATTTAAAAGTTTTACGGGGTTTATTTAAACTTTGATACGTAAAAGTGGTCGTACGTACTAGGGGATTTTACATAAAACAAGATGACAAAATACCAATATCACAAAAAAAAATTAAGACAAAACGGATATATGACACAATTTCAAAAAAGACAAAACGGGGATTTGACACAAAAATATCTTATTGCAAAAATGCACGTGTTTAGCCGATATTCTTTAATTGACAATGAATTTGTTTTTAAAATAGTTTGAAGTGGTAAGTGCTAACACATTGTCATATTTCAAATATATTCACTAAAGAAAGGTTTTTACAGTTTGTTGACATTCGCAAAAATCTCTTCATTAGTTGGCTTTTTTGAAAAGATGTAGTAGATAGTATTGCAGTAATTCTGAAGTATTATCCGACGAGTTTTATATTAAATTTCTTCGAGCGGTAAAAGAGAACTTCGAAGAAGCTATGAAAACCATCAAATCGTAAGAATCATATGAAACAGTTCGTCCTGTTTTAGGCTTTGTAGGTATAATAAACGCATGTTGACACATGTTTTCATATCCAATTTTGAATAGTACAATTTTACAAAGGCACAATAGAAACAATAGATTGTTTACATACTATTGACACCTGTGTATTGATTTTTATAACTGATTAGCTTTACTACTTCTTGTGAAAGTTTATAACAACGCAATAAGCTCTGTATTTTCAGATTATGTAATAACGTTTTGTGCCATATTGTCTTTTGTGTCATATTGAAATTTTGTCATCTCTCCGTTTTGTCATATATGACTTTTGTAAAAAAAATTGTGTAAAATCCCCGCGCACGCGTAAAAGTATTGGTTTTTTATTTAAACTTCCCTAGTTTGCTATGTAAACCCAAGTCGAAGATCGAAAGACAGTGTTACAAACAAGAGATACACATAGTTTCTTGCTCGCCCAATGATTACCAAATTTGTTACAAAACTATTTCTCGTTTTTAATAATGGGTAGAGGCAATCAAACCTAAAAGTAGTGCTATGCTAGTATACTAATATCTTAGATGGCGATTCTCACAAATGGCTCAAATGCCATGGGTTCAAAATTAAGTTAAACTATTTATGATTTTCTTTTTTATGATACGTTTCGCCGTATGCAGACAAAGGCTGTATGTAAAAATTTACTGAATGAGCTTGATGAAATATTATTTTTTAAATCCGTAATCAAATTCGAAGAAAAAATGTTACAAAATAGTTTACACAAGTTCCTATTTCGCAACTTATATTTTACTACAATCTCAACTCACAAAAAGCCACGCAATCCTACATATATCCTTTCACTTTACTTACTGTTTTTAATCAACAAAGTAATCATTACAATTTTATAAGAGAACCATCATTTGTTTGACCAGAATAATTTTAATATAGAAATTTAACTTTCCCAGCTCCAATTTTGAGAAAAAATACACGCTAGCAACAATATTTCATTTATTTTACTCCCTAAAATTTGTTTACCAAATTTGAATTACGCAAACCACAGTGACATACTTTCCGTATGTTTCCCACAATTTCAGTAGCGAAACATACGATAGAAGTGAACGCTCCGCATGCATATATAATGAATATTATTTGAAAGTTTCCCGTCATGTTAGGTTTCATGGGAAAACTACTTACAGGTGGTATGTTCTCTTGGGCCACCAAATTTGTTAACCAGTTTACCAAGCCAGATTCCTGTAAATATTGACAACGTTGAAGAACTTCCAATGGAAGTACACCTTCAAATGATAATCCAATATGTGAAGTACTAAATGCTGTTTTAGCCACATCTGAATGAAAACCATTCAATCTTAGTTTTCGAGCATACTTTTTACTTTTATACTCAGAGAGAATTAGAGCAACTTTGTTGCATTTCTGCAAATTTTCAAATAAAATATTTTCTTCTCTTTCAATATACAATTTTTTCAATGTTTCTAACATTTTGTCCGAAAATAACCAATCCTTAGCTGGTTCTATCATATTCACTTTAAACAATGCCAATAAACCAAATACAGGCTTCAGTGCAATCGAAACAACCGAAGGATGCAATTTCGAGTGTTGCTCTATTTGTTTTAAAAGCTTCCATTCAGTCGAACTCGAGGAAACGTCATTTTGGTAAAGCAAGCTTACTTGCTGACTAACTTCAGATCTAATATTTAGAGTCATCCCATTCCCAATAATCACATGATTTGTATATGACAGGTAGTTCTTACTCTCAAGTTCAACTTCGTCTACTGTGAATATATTGTATTCAATTTGGTTTGTTTTTGTATAAATAGAAAAATTATCCTCCAATAAATCTTCTAATGTCTCATA